>CM031374.1:74282285-74512802 GCA_018208015.1 Medicago ruthenica
AACGGCTAGCAACTGACCATTGGGTAGTCTTCCCTGGTACATCATTCCCATCTTTCCCACCCCAATGGCATTGTCCATAGCAAAACAGTCAGTTGCGCCGCACAGTTCTTCCAACCATATTGTTGATGTCAATCTTTCCACTAATACAGCGATCTGTGGATGCATGTGTTAATTTTTTTACATTGACATTAATTAAACTAAAAATTATTCAATACAAGATTCGTTTAAAAAGAGAGTTAATGAGGAGAGTACCTCTTTGCTTTCTTTATGTACCAGTCGCGGATGTAAATACTTGTGCACCTGATTAACCAACACCCGTGTCCTCCTGCTGACGATGGAGCAAAGATAATTTCCAAATTCATTAGCTTTGTTTATGTGATTGTTTTTTTTCTTCTTAAATTGCACACATTTGGAGTAGAAAATACAAGTCAGCATAACAGAACATGTGAGTGAAAAAACATAACCAACAATAAGACCACTCTTGAACGATTGAAGGAAATGGTTGGGCTTGTTATGCCTCAAGGAGCAAGGTCTCAAAGATACTCCACAAAGTTCGCTATTGTTAGCATAGTTAACATCTACCTTTCCATCTGTGAACACGGGCACTGGCCCTGACAAATAGTTGTTAGCAAAAGAAATCTCTTTAAGCCTGCTAAGCGTGCCAAGTTGTTTGGGAATTTCACCGCTTAACATATTGTTGTTAAGTTTAAGGGTATTCAGATAAGTGCAATTTGCTAAAGATGCTGGAATTTCCCCAGTGAACTTGTTATTCGAGAGATCAAAGCTAACAACAAATCTGGTTATACTTGATATATCAGATGGGATTGGTCCTGAGAGTTCATTGAATGAAAAATCTAGGCTCACGAGTGAAGAGCAGTTCTGAATGGCACGTGGAAATTGGCCCTTCAACCCCATGCCAGATAGTCTGAGATTTTGTACTCTACCATCATAGCTTGATTGCCAGCATTCAACACCATCAAACTTACATATGAAATCTTCGGTCTGGTTTGTGAAGTTCCAGCTTTGAAAGTAATTAAAAGGGTCTTCCAAGGAATTCTTAATGGATTTTAAACACAAGATATTAGTCTCGTCACTCTGAATAGTCATTAACATACTGAGGCACAAGAATAGTTGGAATAGAATATCCCTATTTAGTCGGAAAGCCATTCTCGTGCAGAAACAAAAACTGAGGCGGCTGCAGAGGTATATGGAGAAGAAAAGCGAGTTAAGAAGAGAAATTGGAAAATTAAGACAACGAAAATCATGTGAAATGTTACACAAATAATCACAATAAAGAAACTATTATTTGTATACTTTTTAACAGCATCACTATAAAATTGGATCGTGGCAACCTTAAACGAGAAACTGTACCTATAAGCTTCACCTTAACTCAACATGCATGAAACGAGCTTTGAAAAAAGATTTTGCAGTGGTCTTCGGAATAGGCCTATAGCAGTTATAGCTAACATAATTTTACCTGTCCCTGCGAGTGCTGCACCATATAGCAGTTGTAGAGGATGCGAAAAAAATGTGAAAGAGAGGGAAAATAAGAGATATAAAGTAAAAGTATGAAAGAGATGTAGATGGTGGAGATAAATGAGATTAAGAGAGTCCAGCTTCACTTTTTTAACATATGTGGGCGAGATATATTATTCACATATTTGGCCAATAACAAACCGAGAGCAAATTTGTTTATCAGATAAAAATAATGCATCAAAAGTATATTTGCTTATCTAATTTTTTTTTTTATAAATTTAAACACATATTGTACAAATTGTGTTTAACCATAAATTTAAATTTAGACACATATTGTACAAATTTAAATTTAAACATATATTATACACATCATATTGTACAAATTTATTCTTGACAAAACAATTTTTTCAAAATTTAAGTTTAAATCAAACATATATAAAGTGAAGTTAACAAGTTTAAGAACCCGTATCTTGCAGCTAGTATACACTCACTACTAATTATTTCAGTTATATCTAAATATTTTTTGACAATTATATGTAAGTAAGTATTGATCCCCATATCAAAGAGTTAAAAAAAATGTATTGATCACCATCAATTATATATAACTAAATAATTCAAGGATTTTTCTGTTATGTGCAAATTTACACATGTTAAGAAGTTCAAAATAATAAGTTTGTATTGTAACTTGTACATTTTATATTAAATATATAACTTTTTAATAAATAATTGTTGTTTTTCAATAAAAATTTGTCACTTTTAGTTTCTTTAACATGTACAATATTGCACATGTTAGACAATCTCATAATTCAATTATATTTCACAAGTATACATGCAAGTGCTTTTTGTGCCTTGAGCTTTTCTACTCTTACGAGTCCCACATACTCAACTCTTCTAAATTTATACTAGTACAAAGTAAGAAAAAAATGCAAAGAGTGAAACATATGGCAGAAATGTAGAACCTTGCATTAGAAGGAGTCTATTATAAGCTTGAACTCAGCATGCTTGCATGGAACTTTGAGCTACCTACAAAGCCAAACTAACATCGAATAAGCTAAACTTTACCCTGGTCATCCGTGTCTACGATTATTCTAAGGTTTTGTTTGGGAATTTGAGAGTGTCTCACGATTATATATAGCATTTTACATGTCGCCCACCACATTTGAACATTAATTTCGATAGTTTGGAATTTGAATGATTTCATATGCTTAAGTCTTCTAAATGTTGACTTGCAAAGTGAATCTCATGGAAAATTTGTTCAGTTTGCTTGTGGAACGGGTTCGGAAAACATTATCATACTTCTTGACATTGACACTCTGAAAGAAAAAGCCAAAATGGGTTTAGTCATCACTCCTCATAAATCAATGGAGGAAAACAACAACAAAAATAATGCAATGGAAAATATAAATTGTATAGGAGAGAGCTTATACAAATAAGGAGAAGCAGGGGAAACGGGTACAATTAACGCGTGAAAGACAAATGAAGAATAACACGTGACCATTTTTAAACAACATTCCATGTGAGAGGTTTATTTGGATCCAAAGATTAAAATTAAATTCTCCCATCTCTCCAATTATATATAGCATTTTACATGTCGCCCACCACATTTGAACATTAATTTCGATAGTTTGGAATTTGAATGATTTCATATGCTTAAGTCTTCTAAATGTTGACTTGCAAAGTGAATCTCATGGAAAATTTGTTCAGTTTGCTTGTGGAACGGGTTCGGAAAACATTATCATACTTCTTGACATTGACACTTTGAAAGAAAAAGCCAAAATGGGTTTAGTCATCACTCCTCATAAATCAATGGAGGAAAACAACAACAAAAATAATGCAATGGAAAATATTAATTGTATAGGAGAGAGCTTATACAAATAAGGAGAAGCAGGGGAAACGGGTACAATTAACGCGTGAAAGACAAATGAAGAATAACACGTGACCATTTTTAAACAACATTCCATGTGAGAGGTTTATTTGGATCCAAAGATTAAAATTAAATTCTCCCATCTCTCCAATTATATATAGCATTTTACATGTCGCCCACCACATTTGAACATTAATTTCGATAGTTTGGAATTTGAATGATTTCATATGCTTAAGTCTTCTAAATGTTGACTTGCAAAGTGAATCTCATGGAAAATTTGTTCAGTTTGCTTGTGGAACGGGTTCGGAAAACATTATCATACTTCTTGACATTGACACTTTGAAAGAAAAAGCCAAAATGGGTTTAGTCATCACTCCTCATAAATCAATGGAGGAAAACAACAACAAAAATAATGCAATGGAAAATATTAATTGTATAGGAGAGAGCTTATACAAATAAGGAGAAGCAGGGGAAACGGGTACAATTAACACGTGAAAGACAAATGAAGAATAACAAGTGACCATTTTTAAACAACATTCCATGTGAGAGGTTTATTTGGATCCAAAGATTAAAATTAAATTCTCCCATCTCTCCAATTATATATAGCATTATACATGTCGCGCACCACATTTGAACATTAATTTCGATAGTTTGGAATTTG
Organism: Medicago ruthenica; assembly: GCA_018208015.1. Lineage (NCBI taxonomy): Eukaryota > Viridiplantae > Streptophyta > Magnoliopsida > Fabales > Fabaceae > Medicago > Medicago ruthenica. Next base: position 74,286,287 of record CM031374.1, read on the forward strand.
AATGATTTCATATGCTTAAGTCTTCTAAATGTTGACTTGCAAAGTGAATCTCATGGAAAATTTGTTCAGTTTGCTTGTGGAACGGGTTCGGAAAACATTATCATACTTCTTGACATTGACACTCTGAAAGAAAAAGCCAAAATGGGTTTAGTCATCACTCCTCATAAATCAATGGAGGAAAACAACAACAAAAATAATGCAATGGAAAATATAAATTGTATAGGAGAGAGCTTATACAAATAAGGAGAAGCAGGGGAAACGGGTACAATTAACGCGTGAAAGACAAATGAAGAATAACACGTGACCATTTTTAAACAACATTCCATGTGAGAGGTTTATTTGGATCCAAAGATTAAAATTAAATTCTCCCATCTCTCCAATTATAGATGTCACTATATTTATACAAAAACAGGATTCAGTTTTTTCTCACATTCACGCGGTCAAGACATTGATGGCCGTCTTATCTTGATAGTTAAAAAAAACATTTGATTATATTTCTTACCCACACGAAACATTTTTTTGTTAAGAAAGGAAAAAATTGGTTTTCGTGGAATACATAGGTTATGATTAGTGTTATTCTTCTCCACACAAAATTCATCTCTCTCTGATAATTTTTAGATTATGCATTTACCCATAAACCCTAGCTTACAATAGGATCCTTTGTTGCATTAAAATTGTTAAAGGACTGAATAGTTATGGAATGTTTGAGTGAAATTCCACTCAGCTGATCTGTTTATATACACTCTAGAGAGTAAATACAATATGGGAGTTACAAGGACATTCATCAGTTTTCTAGTTCCTAAGTACATAAATGTGATTTACTAGGCAGATAATTAACTATTGATCTTCTAGCTGCATGAATAACTGTACATATTACTGGTATTTATTTTATAATTTCCAACACTCCCCCTCAAGATGGAGCATATAGATCAAATGCTCCAAGCTTGGAACAAATACTTTGAATTCGCGGTCCCCTTAAGGATTTTGTGAAGATGTCTGCCAATTGATCGTTAGAGCTAACAGATTCGGTGATGATTTCTTTAGAAAGGACTTTCTCCCGGATGAAATGACAATCAATCTCAATATGTTTAGTTCTCTCGTGAAAGAATTGATTGGAAGCTATATGTAGGGCTGCTTGGTTAACACAACAATGTTTCATTTGTTGAGTATCTCCAAATTTCAATTCATGAAGAAGTTGTTTAATCCAAATGAGCTCACATGTAGCTACAACCATAGCTCTATATTCAGCCTCTGCACTAGACCTGGCAACAACGTTTTGCTTCTTGCTCTTCCATGATACAAGATTTCCTCCAATAGACACACAATACCCTGAAGTAGAACGCATGTCGATGGGTGAACCTGCCCAATATGCATCACAAAATCCAACTATTTAAGTGCCTCCCTTGTCTTCATAAAGCAGTCCTTGTCCTGGTTGTTTTTTAATGTATTTTAGAATTCGAATTACTGCATCCCAGTGATCTTTATGAGGGAATTGCATGAACTGACTTACCACTCCAACCGCAAAAGAAATATCTGGCCATGTAATAGTGAGGTAGATGAGCTTTCCAACCAATCTCTGGTACCTTTCAGGATCAGAATAAGGCTCCCCTTGGTTGGGTAACAATTTTTTATTTGGATCCATGGGACTGTCAACTGGTCTACAGTCCAACATAGCAGTTTCTTTAAGTATATCTAATGCATAACTCTTTTGTGAAATGGTAACCCCATTCATTGACTGAGCAACTTCAATACCAAGAAAATATTTCAGCTTTCCTAGATCCTTGGTCTGAAAATGTCAGAATAAATGTTCCTTCAGTTGAGAAATTTTTTCTTCATCATTGCCGGTAATGACTATATCATCTACATAAACCACCAAGTAAACACATCTATTTGGAGAGGTATGGCAATAAAACCGTGAATGATCTGCTTCACTACGTTTCAATCCAAAAGCCTGAACAACTGAGCTGAATTTCCCAAACCAAGCTCGTGGGGATTATTTGAGCCCATAGAGAGAGCGCCACAATTTGCAAACCAACCTAGACTCCTCCTGAGCAACAAATCCAGGTGGTTGCTCCATATAAATCTCCTCTTCTAATTCTCCATGTAGAAATGCATTTTTAATATCTAATTGATACAATGGCCAATGACGGATGGCAGCTATGGCAAGAAAGAAACGAACAGAGGTAATTTTTGCCACGGGAGAGAAAGTATCACCATAATAGAGGCCATAAATCTGGGTATAACCTTTGGCCACCAAACGGGCTTTGAGATGATCAATATGTCTGTTAGGTCCAACTTTAACAGCATAGACTCATCGACACCCAACAGGTTTCTTTCCTGGAGGAAGAGGGACCAAATCCCAAGTGCCATTATGCCCCAAAGCTTGCAGTTTATCAAGCATGGCTTGTCGCCATCCTGGATGATCAAGTGCCTCACGAACATTTTTAGGAATAGAAATAGAGGATAAAGATGCTATAAAAGAATGATAAGAAGGAGAAAGACAATGATAACTTAAGAAATTATACATAGGATGAGGATTTCGAGTTGACCGATTACCTTTCCTAAGAGCAATGGGTAAATCAGGGATTTCGTCAATCAGGTCTGTAGTAGGGTTGACACCTAGAGTAGGACATGATTCAGTTGGTCTTTCAATGCCTTCCAATTCGGTATTAGGAACATGTGGCCGTCGTTGGTATGTAATGAGTGGTTTATGAGATGGTGCAGGTGGAGGAATAACGGGGGTTAAATCTGTAGCTGAAACTGATTCCTGAAAAGAAGAAAATGATTGACCAAAATAGGGAATTGGAAAAACTTCTTAAGTGGTGTTAGATTCAACCGATGATGGTAAAAATTATGGTTTTTTTTTCGAAGGTTACATCTGCAAAAACATAATAACGGTTGTGAACTGGAGAGTAACAACGATAACCTTTTTGCAACCTAGAGTATCCAAGAAAAGCACACTTGATTGCTCGGGGAGACAACTTATCTAAACCTGGAGAAAGATCATGAACAAAACAAGTACTTCCAAAAACACGTGGATTAATATGAAACAAAGGTTTTTAAGGAAATAAGATTGAGTGATGAACTTTGTTATTGATAGAAGAAGTGGGCGTCCGATTAATCAAAAAACAAGCAATTAAAATTGCCTCAACCCAATGACTGACGGGTACATTTGCATGAAGTAACAATGTTCGGGCAGTCTCAACGAGATGTCTATTTTTCCTTTCAGCTATTCCATTCTGTTAAGGGGTATGAGGACAGGAAGATTGATGGAGAATTCCATGTGATGTCAAAAAAGAAGTAATAGCAGAAGAGAAATATTCTTTTGCATTATCACTTCTAAGAATATGAATTGTCTTATCAAATTGGGTTTTAATTTCATTAACAAAAGAAGTGAAGATGGACAAAATTTCAGATCGTTCTTTCATTAATAAAACCCAAGTACATCTAGAAAATTCATCAATAAAGGTAACAAAATATCTATAACCCATAGAAGACACACAACTAGTACCCCATACATCTGAATGAATAACTGAAAAAGGTGAGTCGACACGACTTTCAACTTGTCTAACAAAAGAATATCGAACATGTTTTCCTAACTGACATGACTCGCAAGAGAGTGTCTTTATTTTTTTCAAGACCTGGAATCATTATTTTTAGTTTGGATAGGTGAGGATGTCCCAACTGTTCATGAATAAGGTTTGGTGATGTGGAGGCACTGCAAATCCAAGAAGAATCAGACTTGAGATAGTAAAGACCATGTGATTCATGTCCTACGCCAATCGTCTGACCCGTACCACGTTCATGTATAACAAATGAGTTAGCATCAAAGGTTAATGAACAATTATGAGAACGAGTAAGTTGACTGAGAGAAATCAAATTGAAAGGGCAACCAGGTATAAACAAGACAGAGCTTAAGGACAGAGAAGTAGTGTGTGACACATGACCGATACCCTTTGCTGCAACTTTAGAACCATCGGCTAGAGTAATAAAATGAAGATTTTTGTGAGGAGAGATAGATGAAAATAATGAACCATTACGAGCAATGTGATCAGAGGCACCTGAATCAATTATCCAAGGACTTTGATCTTGACACAAGCAGTGGAGTTATGAGCAACTACAGCATATGAGCTTGGAGATTCCTTGGCAGCTTTTAGCTGAAGGTATTCTTGATAGTCATCTTCTGAAAATTTCATCTCTGATGTTTCAGACTTGGAAGTATTCACGGATTTTCCAGGAAATCCATAAATAGAGTAACAATTGTCTTGTGTCTGGTCCATTCTTTTGCAATAAGAACATTGAGGTCGACCTCCTCTTCCACCTCGTCCTCCACGACTTCCACAGCCTCCTCGTCCCCCTCGGTTGGAAACCAAGGTAGAAGCTTCAACAACATCAACTGAATTTACTTCTGTCTTAGGCGAGGGGACTCGAAGGAGACGAGTTATTAAATTTTCTAAAGAAGGAACTTCTTGACCAGTTAGGACTTGATCACAAACATGATCAAAATTTGGGTGCATTCCTCTTAGAACCAACACCATATATAGATTATCAAGTTTTTTCTTCATATCTTCAATTTTGTCAGCTTCCAAAGATAATTTTAACTCCTCTACCGCAGATTGAGCTTTTGAAACATAGGAAACCATGTCATGATCAGTTTGTTTTAGAGTGGCCAATTTTTGTGCAGCATCATACAATTGTTGGATGTCATTAGCAAAGACACTTAAAGCCTTCTTCCAGAAAGAGTGGCAAGTTTTAAAGGCTCTAAAGTTTGTCAAGATGGTCGGCTCGACAGATTGCCATAGGAGAGAACAAAGCTGATAATCAATCTTTTTCCAATCATCATGTTTTTCTACTGAAATACTTTATGATGATTGTTTCAGATGTTCCTCATAGCCTTGGCCAAGAAACCAAAGTTCTACAGAGGAAGACCAAGCTAAATAATTTTTTCCATTCAATTTTTCTGAAGTGATTGTTGGTGTTCCAGAGAAAGAGAAAGTAGGTCCATTATTTTTTTGAGAGCCTGAGGCCATTGTTAGAACAGCAAAAAAGAACAAGAAACAAAGGACCAATAAACCAGAAAAATAGATCCTGGAAACCAGAAACAGGGACACAAACGGAGGAGACTAAGTGTGAGAGTGACTTTTGGACTTGTGGGGTACTGCAGGACCAGAGGCAATGACCCTTCAAAGAGAACCTGCTCTGATACCATGTTAAATGACTGAATAGTTATGGAATGCTTGAGTGAAATTCCACTCAGCTGATCTGTTTATATACACTCTAGAGAGTAAAGACAATATGGGAGTTACAAGGACATTCATCAGCTTTCTAGTTCCTAAGTACATTAATATTGATCTTCTAGCTGCATGAATAACTGTACATATTACTAAGGTATTTATTTTATAATTCCAACAAAAATCACACCATTTGCTGAATTTTCTCCTCTCTTCGTTTTTTTTTCTCTGTCCCTGTGAGCTTTGGGGGGTGTATTGGATTAGGATTTTAAAGGACATTTTTTGTTTAAAAAAATCTTGAGAATTTTAAAAGACTTTGAATGATTTTAATGACTTTCATGATTTTAAAAGACTATCAAGATTTACAATTTGGATTTCAATGGATTTACATCATAATATTTTAAAGGATTTGAAATGATTTTATGGATTTTATAAGATTTTAAAAGATTTTATGGATTTTAAGAACTCATTGAAAAGAAATTATTACAACACAATATTCTCAACACGAACTCCTTTATTTATTATTTTTTTGTACGAGAAAGTTGGAGAGAGAGAGAGAGAGAGAGAGGAGAGAGATAGTAAAATCTTAAAAGAAAAAACAATCCTAAGAAATCTCATGTTTTTATGAAAGACTTTTTCATGCTAAAATGTCACTGCATAATCCATCAAAATCCAATTTATTAAACAATCATTCGAAATTTGAATGATTTTTAATACCACATGACTTTTTTTAAGTGATGAAAAGTCTTGATTGAATACCACAAGACTTTTTTTAAAATGACAAAGAGTCTTGATTGAATACCACAAGACTTTTTTTAACTTACAAAGAGTCTTGATTGAATATCAAAAGACTTTTTAATAATAAAAAAATCTTTTAAAATCCCTTAAAATCTTAATCCAATACATTGGATTTTTTTTTTCAGATTTGTTAAAGAGAAAATATGATGATTTTTTTTTTGAGCAAGGAAAGATGATGATCTGGTTTGGATTTTTTTTTCATATATGTTAAAGATATATATGACTGTGAAATTCTTTAAAAAAAAAAAAGTTTCCCAAATCTTAGCAAGCACTTTCATGATATCATGATTACTCCAAAATCGTGAATGACATTTGAATTAATCAAAGGTCCGTTTGGTTTGACATTTTTGGAGGGGAGGGGAGTGAATATTTTTAATTTGACGTTTTTGGTTTAATTTTAAGAAAGGAAGGGGAGCAAAATCCCTTTAAGATCCACTTTTTGCTTCCCCAAATTGGAGTTTTTCGGAGGGGAGAAGAGATTATCTCTTTCAAATTTTATTGCACTGCCAAAATTATCCTTAGATTAATTTAAAATCTCTCTTGTAACAACATTTTTTTTGACAAGTGATAACAACATTTATTATTATTAGGTTATATTATCTTTGTAACAACTTTTATTATTATTAGGTTATATTATCTTGTAACAACTTTTATTATTATTATTATTATTATTATTATTATTATTATTATTATTATTATTATTATTATTATTATTATTATCTATCACTCTTATTTGTTACCCGTAAAAACCACTCTTCCAACCCTACTGCTATTTTGTTGTCGTCAACCACTGCTTCAGACCTCCTCTAACGTGAACTGTGAGTAATCCATTATTCCATCGTCTACATCATGTTGTTATCGATTAAATCGCTATTGTTTCGTTACTTTATTATCCTTATTTAAATAAGTTCAAGGGTAAAATAATAAATTAATTTTAAAATTTCTCCCCTTGTGAACCAAACACATTTTTAATTAAAATCTCTCTCCTCCCCTCTCCTTCCCTCTTTTGAACCAAACATATATTTAATTAAAATATCTCTCATCCCCTCCCCTCCATTAAAATCTCTCCCCTCCGTTGAACCAGACGGACCCTAAGAGTATGTTTGGATGAAGTAATTGGGAAATTTTAAAAATTTAGAATTCTAAGCAATTCAAATGATTCAATTAAATTACTTTCATTTCTCAATACTTTTGTTTGGATGAGTAATAAAAAATTTCATTGTCATCATTTTTGGGCAACTTTTATAAATTTTTAATTTTTTTTGGCCAAATTTGAAAATTGAAATTAGGGGTCAATCTGTAAATTTCAAAAAATTTGAGGGGTCAAGTTATAATTTTTGAAAAATTGAGGGGTTAATTTGCAATTTTTGGAAATTTATTGGGGTCAATTTGAAAATTTTGGGAAATTTGAGGACCAAAATGCAAAATTTGAAAAATTATAAGAATGAAGAAATTTGAAATTATTAGTTTTTGGGTGTCATTTGAAATTCTCTAAATTTAACTTGAACAAAATACTTCATAAATTTCCATCACAAAATATTACATTACGTCAAAACATTCCCTCATCCAAACACACTCTAAAGGTTTCACAAATAGTGTCATCGGAGTCCTTACCTAAGAGTTATGCAGCAATCCAAATTAGTTAGAACTTGAGTGCTCATTATCAGTAGTACGACATGCTCTCCAATCAACCTCATTTGGTATCAATCTTTTGAATTTATAGCCATAATCACACATACCGAAACTAAATTTTTCTTGGTAGAATCATCAACAACCAAGTCCATAACACGGGTACCATGAAAATTAGCTTGGGGAAAGTTATCACGAATATCATGACTACTCCAAAATCATAGCTTCAACACCTACCTTGGAACCAGGTTACTTTTTCTTTTATAAGCAAAAATTATTAAGGCAACTAAAATCAAATTATTAAAGGGAGTACAAATAGTACTCCAATGAACCATTACAACATATGTGGTGCAGAACCAGCATCATAGCGGAAAAAATCTACCTATTTTCTAGGAAGGGTTGGAAAGCTTACATCAAATCATGTGCTCGAAAGTCGAACAAAATTCAATACAACAGACCCTTACAAATATGTTTGGATACAACATGACACCTGCAACAAATTCACTCAATGTTGCCAATTTGGTATGCACGCAACAGGACCGGGTTAATTAATAAGTATATTGGTCTCTATCTGTCGTAGGAGTTTCAAAATCGATCGATAAGAGGTCTGGATCTTCGCAAATATCATCTCTCTCCCATATGTTGCCCATCTTGCTGTACACCTCAAGCATAGGAGGCCTGTGTTCAGGATGAACACAATCACATGCAACTCTAAGAAGAGCAAATACCTCATCTTCAAGTTCTATCTTGTTTAGAGATTCATTCACTGTATCATAGAACCCAGAATGGTCCTCCAACAGATTCATAGGATTAGGATATGTGTACGTCGCAAAAGGAACATTAGTATTACTTAAACAATCACTTGTTTGGCCAAATTTCTTGCCCTTAATCAGCTCAAAAAGCAAACAACCAAAATCATAAACATCCTTCTTTCCAAATCCTATGTTTTGGTTCACATCATTATTCATAAACATGGCCCCTCCAAAATTGGATATTTTCGGCTCAAAATTGTTCCCTAGCAAGATACACTCGGAGCTTATATTAAGATGAACCATATGCAAGCTATGATGGAGGCAACACTCTTGCTATCCCAAGTGCAATTTTAATAACCCTTGACCATCCTAGTTTTGTAGTATCATCATTCAACCAATCAGAAAGCCTTCCATTGGACATGTATTGATACACCAAAACTCTTTCATTTTTTTCTTCTTCTATGAAGAAACCAATCAAGGGAAGTATGTTTCTATGACTGTATCGTCCCAAAACCTTTATCTCTAATTCGAACCTTTTAATACACAATTGAGAATCATGTAGTCTCATAACTGCGAAAAACCAACCGTTGGAAAGTGTTGCTTTGTACATTATCCCAGTCACTCCCACCCCAATGACATTGTTCTTACTAAAGTATTTTGTTGCATGATAGAATTTTGTGAAGTTCATCTTATAAGTCAACCGTCCAACTTTATTGATCTGTACATGTCATCCATCCCAAAAAAAACATAACAAAGACAACAATATTATGTTATTTTAAAAGTATAGATATCAATAAAAACATTTGTATTTGTCATTTGATCAGTAAGGTTAATGGATTACCTGTATTCTTTTATCAAGCAACTCCACAGGTAACATTTTGTCCGTTTGTCTGACTTTCTTTAGTTTCTGTGAATGGATATGTATTAAGGAGTTAACTTTTAAGTGTGTCGGGATGATTCGTGAAGCATGCTTTCTCTATAAACAGCATTTCCGTATAAATAATTATAGCAAAATATTTCATAGCTAAAAGTACAAAATGAGTGTTTGCTCTCTTTTCTAATGAATGGTAAAAACGAACAATGGGTATCGAAGTTGTCACCACTGACTAATAAATCACATCACATTTCATTTGATCCAATGATGAAAACAAATTTGTGCATGGTGCAAAATTGATCTCACTTGTGTATCATAGACTTGGTCACAACTCACAATGATATATTATGAAAGGAAAAATGTTATTTGGACAAGGTTTGATTTTACTTTTTTTTTTTTTTTGCTTTCTCTGTTCTCAAGATTAAGTATTAACACAATATATTGCTAAACAAAAATAGGTATTTCCTTAGTATTGTGTATATAAATCAGTGTGACAATAAAGAATGAGCAAACCAAATATTTAAATACCATTAATAATAAATTAATTATAGTATCCAAAATTAAATCAAAATGTGTATAAAGAGGGATGCAAAAGGGACAGGGTACCTCTTTGATCTTCTCCTGTTTGGAGTTCTGATTACGCATCTCTCCCATTTTCTTATGTCTAAGGTTCTTCTTTTTTCTCTTCTTCATAATTTGAGTGGGTAGACAATAGGACATATAAAAAACAATGACAAAGGTTGCAGTGAAAAATAGCCAGCAATAAGACCATGCCTAAATGAATCTTTGAATTGATCAGAGAATTCCATGATTCCACCTCAGCTTCCCCTGTTATTTTTCGTAGTTCACTACAATATCAACATTAAAAAAATCTTTTACAAAACAAAATTAAAAAATTCAAGTGCATAAAAATATTATAAGATGTAGATATGATTAGAATCTCACAAAAGAAGTCACATTTCTTGATGGAATCTATACTAGAGTTTGCTTACACGAAGTACAGTGTGGACTAAGAAGAAGAAGAAGACTTTTCTAATTTCTATCTTATTTGCAATTACTTTTGAACCTCTTTGAGCACGTGTAGGAAAATTGTGGTTCCTATCTGTGTGAGTGATGTAACCTCATTGACTTTGACATTGACGCTAAATAGTTTCGTGGAATCGGCTCCCCTTGTGAGCGAGGCCGTGTAATTCAGCGCGTATGATAATTACAAAACCTTCCGGTAGACTTGTACGACTTTACGAGTCTAAAAAACAAAAACGAGTAGAATCGTACATTGAATTGTTTTAGGGGTAGATTTGGTAGAATCGTGTAGACCTGTGAGTCTATGACAATTTTATGACTCCATGAGTTTTTTTGAAAAAAAAAACATTTTTTTTTAAAAAGATCAAACTAAACAAAATTTGAAAGAAAAAATCTAGAAACCTCTTTCTTTTTCGATCTCACTTTCAATTTAGAAACAAAATCCTCACTCTCGTAAAGATAGAAGAATTCTTGTCATACTCACCTTTGTCGACGACATTTTCTTCTTACGTTCTCTTGATGTGTATCGAAATATTGTGGAAACTGATGTTATAATAATTATGTGCAAAGTAGTGTTGTAAGCAATGTTGAATTAGGTGGAGGTTAAAATAATCCAAGTTAGGTTACAGTTAATGATGAATAATGTGTTTTATCTCGGACTGAGTTTGATGATGATAGTCAGGATGTCGGTGAAGATGATGGTCATAACGATGGTGGTGATTTTGATGATGAACAAGATTTCACATGAGCTTTGGATGTTTGAAACTATTAGCATATATGTTTTATGATTTTTTGGTATATACACTAGCCAGTTCTGAAGGAACTAGGACCTTATCTACTTACTTTTCTACTTTGTTTGCTCTAATTTTTTTTTTTGTTAAAAAGTTTGTTGTTGTATTTGAAATTTTAATTTTTATGTTAATTAGTGTTCTATTATAAGGTACCGTTTGGCCCGATTTTTTTTCTACTTCTCTACAATTTTAAAAAGAATGTAGGTCAAACACAATATCTATTAAGTACTTACTAAAAAAATATTTTAAACATTTTTTCCCTTCAAAAAATATTTTAACATTTTTTTATTTATTATATATTTGTACAATATTTTGCCAAACAACTTTTAACTTAAAAATAGTTTTAAAAATAAAAAAATAATAAAGTAACCAAACAATTTTATCTTCTTTCCTAAAGTACTTAATTTTAACTTTGTTTAAAATTAACTTTTGGACTGTAAAAAAGTCAGGTCAAACGATGCCTAAATATATGTCATTTATGTGTCACTTACATATTTTTTTTAAAGTTAATTTTATTTTTTCGTAGACTCATACGAGTCTACGAGTCGAGTTTATGAGTCGAGTCTACAGACCCTTTTTGAGTTTATGTAGACTCGCGAGTTTGACAACCTTGGTTACTAGTATATTTTTCGGCATTGCCCGATTTATATATATAATATTAATGTTTATTGAGATTAAACCCTCAAATTTATCGGTCAATGGTCAGATACAGAGTTTTCAAATAAAAAAATATTATATTCATTAAAAATTCATATATCTCAGAAATAACAAAAGAAAAAATATTACTCATATTATAATCCACAATTTATTAAGTGAATATTAACATCTACTAAAAATCCTAAAATATAAAATAAATAAATCTATATCTATATCTTTACTATATATAAATAAAATAGCATGTTCCGGCTCTTTTGGACTCGTTTTTTCTTTTTCCAAAATTACCTTCAACTTTCAATAACAAATAGATAAAAGTAAATTCAAATATTAAAATAAAAGTATAACAAACACGATATGAGTATATATAAGTCTAAGTTTTTTTTCCTTTAACATTTAAAACGTGTAACAAACTAGATGAGTATATCTATACTTACTTTTTCATTATCCCAATTATACCCTTAAACAATTTTTCTGAAATAAAGATTGTTCTTGGTGTCATTAAAAAATTATATAAAATTTAATCAAATAATATTAAAAAATTATATAAACAACTTTAATCAAATAATTATATAAAATTTTCTCTATCATTTTATTATTTAAAAAATGAATTATCTATTTAAAAAGAATTCGTTACAAAAAGTTTAGGTGAGCTCTGTGTGCTCACAAGGGTCCTGGCATGCCTCAACCTCAAAGACCATGTTAAGAGTCTCACATCGAAAAGAAGATGGTCTGACAATGTGTTTATAAGTGGTGGCAATCCTCACCTCACAAACCGGTTTTGTGGGGTTGTGTTAGGCCCAACCACGATTTTTAAGATGGTATCAGAACATCTTTAAGATCCATTAGGTCATCTGCTATCAGGTTTCCGCTATCGGGCCATCCATTGTTTATGTCCACGAACCAAACCCAATAGTGTTGGTCGTGAGGGGGTGTGTTAAGAGTCTCACATCGGATAGGAGATGGTTGTTGGGTGTGTTAAGAGTCTCACAAAGATTGTTGTTGGTGTCATTAAAAAATTATATAAAATTTAATCAAATAATATTAAAAAAATTATATAAACAACTTTAATCAAATAATTATATAAAATTTTCTCTATCATTTTATTATTTAAAAAATGAATTATCTATTTAAAAAGAATTCGTTACAAAAAGTTTAGGTGAGCTCTGTGTGCTCACAAGGGTCCTGGCATGCCTCAACCTCAAAGACCATGTTAAGAGTCTCACATCGGAAAGAAGATGGTCTGACAATGTGTTTATAAGTGGTGGCAATCCTCACCTCACAAACCGGTTTTGTGGGGTTGTGTTAGGCCCAACCACGATTTCTAAGATGGTATCAGAACATCTTTAAGATCCATTAGGTCATCTGCTATCAGGTTTCCGCTATCGGGTCATCCATTGTTTATGTCCACGAACCAAACCCAATAGTGTTGGTCGTGAGGGGGTGTGTTAAGAGTCTCACATCGGATAGGAGATGGTCTGACAATGTGTTTATAAGTGGGGGCAATCCTCACAAGCCGGTTTTGTGGGGTTGTGTTAGGCTCAACCACGATTTTTAAGAGACCATTTACGAAAGTTCTTACGTATCATCTTCGAAACAAGTTCGCACATCGACAATGACAATTGACAACGCGTAGCGCGGGCCACAATCTAGTTTATAATAAAAAAGCGTTAAATTAAAAATAAATGGCATAGATAGTTAGTTTTTGAGTTTTCTATGATTATGATGTAGATTAAATTTGAAAAGAAAATATAAATGAGTTTCCTTTATATGATAATAAAGACGACGATGATAAGAAATTTTAAACAACCACAAATAATCACTTGAGAGTGCAGCACCATCTCTTTACCGTAAATTTTTCCTATAATATATAAAAAAAAAAAGTAACATTTGTTTAAATTCATAACAAACGAGCCAAAATTATTGGAGAACTGAGTGGTTGAGACGAAAGAGGAGAATATAATTGACAGCTGATACAGTTGTGATTCCTAAACTCGTCTTCAAATATTCACCTAAGATGCAGTCCTCATAGTTCGGAGTCAATTTTTAGGTTACACCGTACCTATAAATATAAGCAAACGTGTTGGTTGTAATTAGTTTGGGACCAACATTCAACCTTTGAAGCTCAATTTCTCTTCTACGTACCCATCCTGCATTTTTATCTTACCTTAATTGGTTGGATTATGGAAACATCCCATCAACCAACCAACAATGGTGAAGCTTCCAACAGGTTCTTGTTCCACAACATTTTTAGATTCGTAACATGCAATATTTTTAATATGAATTTTGAGATTTTAGATTCATAACAACAATGGTGTATCTTTAGTTATGAGCCCTTCAAAAATAATATATAATTATCTATTAATATATAATTATCTATTAAGAATAACCCACCTTTAACATTACAAACAAATTAGTTTTATATAATATGTTTTGGTGTAGGGAGACTGAAGAGATATATGCCAATATGGATTGGGACAAACTTGGATTTGATGTGATTCCAACCGATTATATGTACGTTATTAAATCCAACGAAGAAGGGACCTTTTCAAATGGAGCTCTCGTGCCTTTTGGAACCATTGATATCGACACACATTCTCCTGTTTTAAATTATGGACAGGTAAACTTTACTAGTATAGTATCTTTTTTGTTTCTTTTGGTGATTAACTATGTATAGCTTTAGATCTTAAAAAAAACTATGTATAGCTTTTAATTAAGCTATTTTGGTACATGTTTTTAGTGGAAAGACAAGGAAATGAAAGAAAGTAGACCAAGTAGGGATAGGTTTTTTTTAGGTGAAGTAATAAAATAAGAAAAGGAAATGAAATTCCCTTCCTCTCCTTGATTAAAATTTTCAAATAAGGGTTTGGTAAATTTTATCTCCAAAAAATATATTTAGTGTACTCAACTAAATTAGTGTGTTGTTGTTAAACATAACATTAAGGTTTTGATAATCAGGGGGTGGGAATAGGCTGGGGTCGAGCTAGCTTTTGCAAAGATTAAGCCTAATTTTTCAAAAAATTTAATACCTAATTTTGGCATGTAGTCTATCATAGACTTAATTTTTAGACTTAAGCTTGGTCTTTGGAAAGCATGATATAGTTTGTTAGCCTGTTTAAAAACATATATTTCGTATGAGTGTATTTAATAAATAATATAAATCATGTTTAAATAGATTGATAGACTAATAGACTGATGGAATTAAACTCATTTTGAATATTTAACATGACATTTCAGAGAATTTGACTACATATATGATATCGTATTTCAATTCTAGTTTATAAAAATAAAAATACATTTACATATGCGAAAAATAAATGTAGACTAATAATTTTTTTTTTTGAAATGGCGTATATATTAAACCACACTCGCACTGGTCGTGCAAATGAACAGAAGAAAAAAAAAATCTACAAAAAGCACCGTAAATAAGCGGCAACCTCACCCCAAGAAAAGAAAAACATCAAAACCCCTACAAAATGAAAAATCACTGTGTTTGGCACCAACAAGAACACACCCACCTCCAAAAGTTTAAATTACTGAAGAATCAATAAATTTATAATTTAATCTAAAGTATACTATTTAATATAATAATAATAATAATAATAATAATAAAAATATTACTTATATTTATTTAAGTAGCCCGGTCTAGTAGTCTTAAAAGGCTTTTTCTATGATCCGTGGTATGACATTTTAGCTAATTAGACTTCTCAAAAAGTCTATTCTGACCTGACGTATGTTCGGTTGTAAACCTCTGGTCTGTCTGACGTATTTTCACCCCGAATTGATAAGGTTGGTTTATTTTAAGATTATGGATCGACTAATTAAATCAAGGTTGTTATAAATCAACTTGCTTCTAATTAGGTAGTACTGTAGTAGTTATTAAGTGAATAAATAGCATACACCAAAGGAGGTTGGGTTGAAAGGGCTAGATCTCATAACATGGCGAACCAAAATTCGAATTTCGGTTGAGAGATATGTCTAAATGTAGTGTCCGGTAATATCTTGAATTTGATTACTTTCGATGAAGATAATTCAAAGGAAACAAGAAATACATTAGTACATTGATACGTTTGGTATTTATCATGCTTATAGCTTTTCTCACTCTGAAAAATTAAACCTATATATGTTCTTGTTTAAGGGGTAAAATAACAAATAATGGTTTTGTTTTATTATGTGTTTGTTTGTTTTCCATAAAATAATAAATAATGGTTTTGATTTTATTGTGGTTTCCCTCTTCTTTCTAATCATTGAATGTAGATGGAAGACGATACTCTTAAGTTGGAAGATAGATTTTAGATTTGGTTTAATCAACACAATTTAGTTCATAGTCACTCCTTGTGTATTGATGCTACTACATTATAATCTTATTGTCTTTGTCTAATGAATGAATTTGTTTTTACCGTAAAAAAAACAAAAGGTTGATTAAATAAATTAAGAAATAACGCATCATAAAGGAAAATCTTCTCAAAAAACTGATTACATGTATGATATATGAATGATAAAAGGGATTATTTGAGGGCATGAAGGCTTACAGAACAACAGACGGCAATGTGCAACTATTCCGTCCGGAAGAGAATGCGTTGCGCATGCAGATGGGAGCAGAGAGGTTGCTGATGCCATCACCTTCCGTTGAGCAGTACATTGATGCTGTAAAACAAGTTGTTCGTGCAAATAAACGTTGGGTATACTTATTGCTCTAATTTTCTTATATCTCTTTGCCTTGTTTTGTTTTTAGCACATGTTTGGTATTACGATGTATTTGTCAGAATCACAATGAGTCACTATGGTTCAGACAAAGTTCGCTGTAATACCAAACATGCACTTAATAAGTTCAAGTTTGAGTATGCACTTAGTGAGTTCGAGTTTGATTATTTCAAATTTGAAATTGGAATTGCAGGTGCCTCCTTATGGAAAAGGAGCATTGTACCTTAGGCCTTTACTATTTGGAAGTGGACCTGTTATGGGTATTTCACCAGCACCTCAATGCACCCTCTTAATATACACTAATCCAATTAGCAACATTTACAAGGTACGGTATCTAATTTTAAACTAGAATCTATGTCAAAACAATTTATCTATTTCTATGTATATTATTAAAGGACCAATAAGCAAAGTGTAAACTTGGACAGGGACAAACATCATCCTTGAATTTGTTGATTAATGAAAAACTTCCTCGTGCATATCCTGGTGGAACTGGTGGAGTAAAAAATATTAGTAATTATTCACCTGTAAGTTATTTAAATCTGCAAAATAAAATAATAGAAGTTATTATCTATAACTATAAGCATTTGGTTGAAATTTTTATCTCCTAAATAGGTTTTCCAAGTTGTAAAAGAAGCAAAAGCCAAAGGATTTTCCGATGTGCTTTTTCTAGACGCAGTGGAACATAAATACATTGAAGAGGTATCTTCGTGTAATGCTTTCATTGTGAAGGTAATGTTATATTACAACAACATTTTTGTTAATTTTTCATGTTTTATATTTTTTTTCATCAAGATTTGTGTTGATATGGCCCTTCAATATAGTTTGTACTTCATATATAGGGTAAGGTTATTTCAACTGCACCTACACTCGGAACTATTCTTCCTGGAATCACAAGAAAAAGTATCATTGAACTTGCTCGTGATTTGGGTTACCAGGTAATTAATTATTATACTTGATTTCAATATACTAATACTTTGCATGGAATGTGGTAGATACATAATACATTGCTTTTTAAACATGAAAACTCTAAATGTGAGGGAAACAAACCGTGAGATGTATGTAGAGTTGAATATTTTGGTTCCACTTTTAAGAGAGATGAAACTGATTTTGATAGGTTGGAATGTTCTTGGGTATAATTGATTTTGACTCTAGAATTGGTTCCATGAATTCATTGTTGAACTCACTTCAAGCTCATGAGGTAAAAGAACTTATTATAGTTACTTCTAAGTTGTAATTTTTTCTGTAAATTTTTTCGAAGGTCAAGGAACGCAAGGTCTCGGTAAAAGAACTGCTTCAAGCTGATGAGGTTTTCTGCACTGGAACCGCTGTTGGGATCTCTGATGTTGGCAGTGTAACTTACAAGAATAAAAGGTGGTACAATATATATTATTGATGTTGTATTTTGCCGTGTTAAGTTCACAAATATTTATATAACAATTGATGTTGTTTTTTGCAGTGTTAAGTTCAAAACAGGGGCAGATACTGTGACTCAGAAGTTGTATGATTTTATCACGGGTATCCAATCAGGCCTTTTGGAGGATAAGAAAGGATGGGTGATCAAGATTGATTGAGCTACATTCTAAATGTTTTGTTGGTCCCAGCTCCACATAATATTTCCTTTTTCTTAATCCTAGTAAATAGTAAATGAATAAATTTGGTCCGGATTGAGTATAATAATAACAACATAAGTTTGTTTATGTCACAAAAAAAAATATAAGCTCGTCTTTGGAAGAAAAATAAGATAAAATAAGTATATGTTTGGTATATGGTGTGTTCAGCATGTATTGTAAAAATCTATGTAATATCAAACATGCAATAAATAATACGAGTACTTGTTTAATGTCTAATCACAATGAATTTCTCTAAAAGATTTCACACTAAAAAGGAAAGAGAAATGGAAATAGTTTCTCTCATTGGAACCCTTTTCATTTTTCTCAATACTAACATTTTAACCATCAAATTTGATATTTTATTATCTTTATAATTTTACATCCATTATGGTTGATGATTGAAATATTAAAATTGAGAATGGAGAGAGTCTATTCTCAAAGAACAATGACATTTATACGCTCACAATTTCTCAACATTTATTCAACGGTTCATTTTCTGTCTATCTATCTTCATATCACATCACTAATATCATAACACCCTCTTTATTTCTTTCTTTTGTCAAAGAGTTATTTCTCATTCGAGAAAAAAAAACTATTTGTTATTGGGTAGTTAAGGTTATTAAAACCAAATTAACAATCTATAGAAAACTTACTACGAAGATATATGCATGAATGTACATACGAGTTGCGCGACGTTAGTGACCATAGTAAGTTGGACATTTTAGAATTAAAATATTCTAAAATTCATTATAAAATATTATCAAAGTTTAATTGTAAAAAAATTGTGTGTGGTACGAATTTATATATAAACACACACATGCTATGAGAGCATATCAAGTGAAAAACGAGATTCTTATGTGAGAGTGTGAGAGTGTGAGAGGATCGAATTTCAGCTTTTGGATTAAAAGAGCACCAACAAAAACTAAAAAAACTGCCAATCACAACTACTACAAACGGTAACACCACCAAACCAGTCAGCCACCAAAGAAAAACTAAAGAGCACCCAGATCCCAACTATGAATATAGCTTATAGATTAGATGGGGCAAAAACAAGTGGAGACCACATTCATACGCATGAGTAGCATGAGCCATCCTTTTTTTCTTCTCATACATTGCATGCCCCCTTAGTCTTCATCAATTTAGGTCCACTCCTTCGCTTTCACCAACCAATCCCTCGCCCCTTCCTTTGCCATTACATACCAAAAACAAAAACAAACGTAGAAATAACATCAAGAAATACTAATATTGAGTTTCCTAATGAGAAGGATATTGGTTAAATAATCATTAGAAAGAAATGCTTCAAAAGAATTCATAGAAAGAAAGTTTGTCTAAAAAATACATGTTAATTGTTAAATAATTGTCAATGTAATACTTGCATTATTTTCAAAATTACAAACTTACGTCTCTTGAGATTTGAGAGAGGATCTATCCTTAAAGAGGGAGTTAGACAAATGATGGAGAAGGAAGGAGTAGAACATGGGAGCTTGATAAGTGGCAAAATATGAATAAATCCATGTCTTTTATAATGCCTTTTAATTACTTGTTGTGCAAGTTATCTTAGGAAAAGCATGAAATTTATGAATAAATGCCAATTATTCTTTGTATATCTCATTCTTCCCCATTTGTGTAGGAAAAAGCAAGCCAGGACCTAAAAATAGAAAGAATTATTGAAGAGAAGCATGAAGACAATCGCCTAGCGATCCTAGGGCGACTGCTGAGCGAAGTCAGGCAGAGAATTATCGCCTAGCGATATCTTGGCGACTGCTGAGCGAAGTGAGGCAGAGAATTTTCGCCTAGCGATCCTACAGCGAAAGGTTGGCGAAGTGAGGCAGGGATTTTCTGGAACAGGGGAAGCTTGTTTTCGCCCAGCGATATTTGGATCGCTCAGCGAAATCATCAAGGCGGTCTAAATGCTGAAGATGACGTGGCAGCTCTCTATTGGCTGTTTTGAATTGTTCGCTGAGCGACGATACGTATCGCTGAGCGAAATTGTATTTATCAGTTTAGTATTTAAGCTTTTTACAGCTTTTAGGTTAAAAACTTACTATTGTATTTGCTTTCATTTTACACGAAATTTAAGAGTTTATTCCTAAGAGAGAGAGATTAGGCATAGAAGGAGAAAAACTTCAAATAGCAAATAGATTTGGATTGAAGAAGACATTAAGAAGCTTTGAGACATCAAGCTCTACTATATCTTCATCTTCCTTTCTTATTTTGCAACAGTTGTCATGACAATGATCAACTAATCTCCTTTGTTGGGATTAATAGGTAATCAATCATTCCATGTTGTAAACTTTTGGTTATTAAATATATGATTCTAGCCTTTTTTTATATACCATTGAATTTCTTCTTGCTTTTCAATCTTATGTTTGATTTAAATGTTGTTGAAAAAGACTTTTGAATCTAGGTTTAGAATGATTTTCTATCAAGATAAGAAATTCTAGAAATGGGATTTGGTTTTGATAATTACATTAAAGTATTGGATCGTAAAGCTTTTGAATCGTTTAATAGATTGAGAAATCATCGATTAAACGATACAATCGATCTCACGACTTCATTTGGGAAATCAATGATGTTGTTGAACAATACGTAATAATGTCATATATAAGAAAAGCTAGAATCCGTATTTGTAATCAATCGAATATAAACGATGTTTGATTGATGAACGTTAATCCTAATGCCTTCTATGTCCTATTACTCTACTATTTATTTATTATGTTTTTAAAATGATGAGTAGTGTAGTATAAAACAAATGGTTAAACCCTAACTTAAGACGATAATCGACGTTGAACGATTTATGATATCACATTAATCCCTGTGGAACGATATAAAAACGATACTTACTTTTGTACATTAACAAAATGGCGCCGTTGCCGGGGATTAAAGTTATGATATTATAATCATTGCAACTTTAATTATGGTTTTAAGCAATTTTGCACAAAATTCTTTTATGTATATAACTAATATTCCTTATCCATCTTGTTTGCTAATCCTTTGTGGTCAGATTGTTGATATCGTTTATGCGAGGTCAAGTATCGGAGGACCAACTTCTTTTTGATTCCGAGATAGAGAGAACAGCTCGTAGAAACAATAGCAAGAATCGGAAAAAGAAGCAACAAGCAAAGAAAAGGCAACAGGAGGAAAGTTCTGTTTCTAGTCATTCATCTAGTCCAAGCCAAGAGTTACAAATGGCTGCAGCAGGAGATGGTTCAGGCGGTAATGGGATGCCATGTAATAATAGTCCACGCCGTTTCGCACAATTGGGCAAAACGCCGCGGACTGCCAAGCAAACCGAGATGAAGACGGGGATTTTACAAATCTTATATGCTAATCCCTTCTCAGGATTGGATCATGAAGACCCGTTCCAACATCTCACAAAATTCTATGAGATTGCGGGAACCCTTGGTGAGACGGAGAATAACGAGGAGGCTATGTGGATGAGGATGTTTCCTCATTCATTGATTGGCAAAGCTAAGGAGTGGTACTTGGACCAGCCACCGACGGTAATGACGAACTGGAACACGCTTGAGGAGAAATTCCTTGAGAGGTTCTTCCCTCAGAATCGTTTCATGGAGGCGAAGACAACTATTGCTGTGTTTTCACAAGGTACTAGTGAGACATTATGTGAAGCCTGGGAGCGTTTCAAGTCAATGCTCAGAAGATGTCCTAACCATGGATTTGATGAGTTAACACAAATTCATCTATTCCGGAACGGGATGCAACAACAATCCAAGCTTTTGCTTGACGCTGCTGCTGGTGGTTCTTTGATGGCCAAGAGCGCCGAGGATGCTGTTGCTATTATTGAGAGAATGGCGTTGAATGATCACCAAGCTCATCATAACCGAAGCCAAAGCCAAAGGAAGGCGGGAATCCTAGATTTGGGAACAAATGATGCTATCCTTGCACAGAATAAATTGCTCACACAACAAGTGGAAGAGTTGACAAAGAAAATGGCCAACCTTCCTCAACAAATGAAGGACATCCAGAACGAACAAAGAAGACAACACCAGATCGCATCTTGCGAGCTTTGTTCGGGAGACCACCCAACCGGATTTTGTCCGCCACCTACAGAAGAGGTAAGCTATGTTGGTAATCAACCAAGGCCTCAACAGTTTCAAAACCAATTCCAAAGCCATCCAAACAACTTCCCAAGAGGGAATAATCCGAATTATGGCCAAGGGTGGAGACCAGAAGCTGGGCAATATAACCGACAACCTTACCAAAACTATAACCAATATCAACCTCCACAACAAAACCGCAACCAATCCACCGATGAAACCCTCAATCAATTCATGCAGATGTCAATGGCCAACCAGAAGAACACTGATGCGTCCATCAAAAATCTGGAGACGCAAGTGGGCCAGTTGGCACAACAACTTTCTCAAGCTACTCAACAAGGCGGAACCTTTACCGCCAACACACAAACCAACCCAAAGGATCATGCATCATCATCGAAATGACAATTAAGTCATTTTGATGAGGAAGTCCTTGCATTAAGAGACAACGAAAATTGCAAGGCAATTGCTATAAGGAGCGGGAAGGTCATTGGCCAAGGTATAGGGGACAATCTTGAAGTAGAGAGAAGGGTTGTTGAGAATGAGGTGAAGGAGAAGGATGAAGATGAAGGACGTGAGGAAGAAATGGGAGATGTACATATAGAGGTAGAAGTTGAAAAAAATAATAAGGATGTAGTTGAAAATGAGAACATAGTATGGAAGAAGGATGTGGTGAAGGAGAAGGGCAAGAAGCAAGTAGAAGTGAAGAATGCACCGACACCACACCTACCTTACCCAACTACACCAGCCAAAAAAGAGAAAGAGAGGCAGTTTGCTAGGTTCCTTGAAGTATTCAAACGTTTACAAATCAACATACCATTCTCGGAAGCCCTAGAGCAAATGCCGACGTATGCCAAGTTCATGAAAGAAATTCTCTCCAAGAAGAGGAGGTTTGATGAAGAAGAAACAATTCAGCTTGACGCGAATTGTAGTGAAATCATCCAGAATACATTGTCAAGAAAGAAGAGAGATCCGGGCAAAGTTACACTACTTGTGTCCATTGGCAATGTTGATGTCGGCAAGGCACTCATTGATTTGGGTTCAAGCATCAACCTAATCCCACTATCCGTTGTCAAAAGGATTGGTGATATAGTTGTGAAGAGAACCAACTTAACCTTGCAATTGGCCGACAAATCCTACACTCGTCCATTGGGAATTGCTGAAGACGTGTTGGTGAAAGTCGACAAGTTCTTGTTCCCCGTCGACTTTGTAGTGATGGACATACCGGAGGATGATGATGTGCCACTACTTCTTGGGAGAACTTTCATGCAAACGGCACGGATGATGATTGATCTTGACGGAGGCTTAATGAAAGTCCGTGTGGACGATGAAGAAGTCAATTTCAACATCCACGAAGCAATGAAGTTCCCTAGTGATAAAGCTGCGTGCTTCAAGATGGATGCAACGGAAGAATTGATAGTTGATACGAGAAACCAGTTGCATCACTTGACACATCTTGAAAGAGTATTGACAAACGCACTAAGTATCCTAGGAGAAGAAGATGAGAAGGAGCTTGAAGAGTGTTTGAAGGAGCTCGATTCGTTGAAGGAAATTCCTCCTCACAAAGCCAAAATTGAGGAATTGACGAATGAAGCTAAAGTGGAAGAAGTGAAGCCGGAGATGAAAATTTTGCCCTCACATTTGAAGTATGTGTTTCTTGATCAAGAGGGTACCAAACCGGTAATCATTAGTAGCTCCTTGTCAAACCATGAAGAAACAAAATTGGTCGAAGTTTTGAAGTCCAACAAAGAAGCAATAGGTTGGACACTATCCGACTTAAAAGGGATAAGTCCTTCCTATTGCATGCACAAGATCATGATGGAAGAGGATTATAAGCCGGTAGCACAACCTCAAAGACGGCTAAACCCAAACATGAAGGAAGTAGTCCGGAAAGAAGTAGTGAAGCTACTTGAAGCCGGCATGATATATCCGATCTCGGATAGCACTTGGGTTAGTCCGGTTCAAGTTGTCCCTAAGAAGGGAGGTATGACGGTTATCACGAACGAGAAGAATGAGCTCATACCGACAAGAACCGTGACCGGTTGGAGGATGTGTATCGACTACCGGAGGCTTAACAAAGCAACTAGAAAGGATCATTTTCCTCTACCATTTATGGATCAAATGCTAGAGAGGTTGTCAGGACAAGCTTTTTACTGTTTCCTTGACGGGTATTCGGGTTACAATCAGATATCGGTGAATCCAGACGATCACGAGAAGACTGCATTCACATGTCCTTTTGGGGTATTTGCATATCGACGCATGCCGTTCGGTGTATGTAACGCTCCAGCAACATTTCAACGATGCATGTAAGCCATCTTTGCAGACTTGATAGAGAAAAGCATTGAAGTGTTCATGGACGACTTCTCAGTTTTTGGGTCATCATACGATTTGTGCTTGAAGAATCTGGACACGGTACTGAAACGGTGCAAGGAAACCAACTTGGTGCTCAATTGGGAGAAGTGTCACTTCATGGTAACCGAGGGTATAGTCCTTGGTCACAAGATCTCCTCCAAGGGTATTGAAGTTGATAAAGCTAAGATCGACGTGATAGGAAAACTTCCACCACCAGTCAATGTCAAAGGAATCCGAAGTTTCTTAGGCCATGCCGGGTTCTATCGGAGATTCATCAAAGACTTCTCAAAAATCGCAAAGCCATTGAGCAACTTGCTCAACAAAGATAAGTCTTTTGATTTTGATATTGATTGTTTAAATGCTTTTAATAGTTTAAAGGATAACTTAACATCCGCACCCATAATCACCGCACCAAACTGGACTTATGATTTTGAACTTATGTGCGATGCAAGTGATTATGCGGTAGGCGCGGTGTTAGGTCAACGCAAAAACAAAATTTTTCATGCTATACACTATGCAAGTAAAGTTTTAAATGACGCACGAGTCAATTATGCTACCACTGAAAAAGAATTACTTGCTATAGTGTTCGCATTAGAAAAATTTCGTTCGTATCTCATTGGTTCAAAAATTGTTATCTGGACTGACCATGCAGCTATCAAGTACTTAATTACCAAACCCGACTCAAAGCCGAGACTCATCCGTTGGATGTTGCTACTCCAAGAGTTTGATTTGGAGATTAAGGACAAGAAGGGGACTGAGAACCTAGTAGCTGATCATCTGTCAAGATTGGTGAACAATGAGATAACGAAGAATGAGAGGGACATCCTTGAAGAGTTCCCGGATGAGAAGTTGCTTATGGTGCAAGAAAGACCATGGTTCGCGGACATGGCCAACTACAAAGCAACGGGGTTCATACCGGAGGATTACACATGGCAAATGAAGAAGAGGTTGTTGAGAGACGCCACTCAATTCATTTGGGATGACCCGTACCTATTCAAGATTGGAGCAGACCACTTGTTAAGAAGATGTGTTGCAAGAGAAGAAGCCAAGGACATCATGTGGCACTGTCACAACTCGCCATATGGTGGTCATTACAGTGGAGAAAGAACTGGAGCAAAAGTTCTTCAAGCTGGCTTTTATTGGCCCACCTTGTTCAAAGACTCATATGAACATGTGAAAGAATGCGAGAGTTGCCAGAAAACCGGAGGGATTTCAAAGAGGAATGAAATGCCTCTACAAAGTATCCTTGAAGTCGAAGTCTTCGATTGTTGGGGTATTGACTTTGTAGGGCCATTTCCATCCTCTATGAACAACGAGTACATTCTGGTGGCTGTTGACTATGTGTCAAAGTGGGTAGAAGCAATAGCATCTCAGAAAGCCGATAGCAAAACGGTGGTCAAGTTTCTAAAAAGGAACATCTTTTCCCGATTTGGAACTCCAAGAGTGCTAATAAGTGACGGAGGTTCTCACTTCTGCAATCAACAGTTAGCAAAAGCACTTGAGCACTATGGGGTAAAGCACAAGGTAGCTTCACCATACCATCCACAGACCAACGGTCAAGCCGAGGTATCCAACCGTGAAATCAAACGGATACTTGAAAAGACCGTGTCTTCATCAAGAAAGGATTGGGCGATGAAACTGGACGAAGCGTTGTGGGCCTATAGGACTGCATACAAAGCTCCTACGGGTTTCACACCATTCCAGTTGGTGTATGGGAAAGCATGCCACTTGCCGGTCGAGTTGGAGCACAAAGCGTTTTGGGCGCTCAAGTTTTTGAACTTTGATCAAGAGCAAGCTGGGGAGAAGAGAAAGCTTCAGATGCATGAGTTAGAAGAAATGCGTGACCAAGCCTATCAGTCAAGCAAGCTTTATAAGGAAAAAGTCAAACGGTATCATGACAAGAAGATCATGAAGAGGGAATTCAGGCCTGGTCAAATGGTGTTGTTGTTCAATGCAAGGCTACGACTATTTCCGGGTAAATTGAAGTCCAAATGGTCCGGTCCGTTCATGATCAAGGAAGTAAAACCTTATGGAGCTGTGGAATTAGAAGATCCTATCACAAAGTCAACATGGACAGTGAATGGACAGAGGCTGAAGCCATATTTTGGAGGTGAAGTTGTTCGGCACACGACGACGGTTTCACTCATCGATTCTTATGCATAAGCGAATCAGGCGTCGATCTAATGACGTTAAACAAGAGCTTGTTGGGAGGCACCCCAATTTTGTAAGTATTTTACTGCTTTGCATGTTAGTTTAGGTCATTTTTATATCAAAATCAGAAACCAGTCCAGAATACAGAACTGAAAAATTTTACCTGTCATGGATCGCTGAGCGAATAAGACGTTCGCTAAGCGACATTTATAGGTCAGTTTGACCAGTTTTGACCAAAGTATTTTCGCTTAGCGATGAAACTTTCGCTCAGCGAAAATACGAAGACAGACAGTTCATGTTTCCAAAGCCAGTCAACCCTCATGGCCTCATTAATGATTTCCAACCGTACCCAACCACCCAAATAACACAATAAACCGGTTCTAACCCATTTTTTTTCTTCATTTCTCACAAAACAACACTAAACCTTTCAAATTCCTCAAACAAAAATCAACCCAAAGCCTAGCAAAGCCAGATCTAAGCACCTGCACTTCATTCTTTCATTTCTGTGTGCATTTAATCATCAGGTTTGCTTGCTATTTTCGTTTATTTTAAATTTTCGAATTATGGGTTATATTTTTGAATTTGATAGTCAGGTTTCTTATGATGTGTTAGAATGGTTAGATGCTGGTTAGATTAGAATTTAGTTTTAGTTAGAAATGAAACATAATAACAGAATTAATGCCATGCAAAATCACGATTTTGAATCAATTTTTGGATAAACCCATTTCTGTATAAACTTGAATTAAACAAGGGTTTATGGTGTTTTGCATGCCATTATTGTTAGTATACTTCATTTCTGAAATGACTAGGTGTGTTGTTTAGGATTAGAGGTAGTTCAGAGAGATTTTCACAAAAATTTTTCAATTTCTGCGTATTTTCGCTTAGCGAAAATACGATCGCCTAGGCGAAAGTTCATCTGGAAAACCCAGAAATGATGAACATTTTTCGCCTAGCGATTGTTTTGATCGCTCAGCGATTTTCTCCAGAAAATTTTAAAATTTTATAATTTTTGCTCTGAATTTTCAATTTGATTTTATACTAACCTCTATCTATATATTTGTTCTGTGTGTTTTGTCCGTTTATTTTGCAGCATGGCACCTAAAACAAAAGCAACCGGAAGCAAAAGGAAAGCGGGAGAAGCATCTTCTCGAGCATCCGCTCCGTTCGATGCGAGTCGCTTCCGGAGCGCACATCACGCAGCAAGGTACCAGGAGCTGCTCAAGAGGAAGTTTTTGCATGAGAAACAATTCATCATCAATCCTCAAGGGAAATACACGGGAATTTTGGGGATTTTTGAGAGCCGGAAGTGGGAGACGTTGGTTAGTCCTCCGACTAATATCAACGCGGATATTGTGAGGGAGTTCTACGCGAACGCAATACCGGATGACCCTGAGGACCCATTTGAATTCCAAACCTTTGTCCGTGGCCATGTTGTGAAGTTTCACCGCCCAGCCATCAATGCTTACCTAGGAAACCCTCTGACTCCTGTGGAATCTGAATACTTGTGTGAGTACCACACTCAGCAAGCTCGTGGCAACTGGGACCACGAAGAGATTAAGAAAGCTATCTTCAAGGAGGGCAAGGACTATGATCTGAATGCAGCTGGGAGGCCTTTTAGAGCATTGAAGCAGGACATGACAATGCCGGCTCAGGTGATCCTAAACCTCATCTTACACAATATCCGTCCCAAAAGCCATATGTCCTCAACCACTTTGGATGTCACCCCCCTCATTTACTGTATCCTTGCTGGGAAGAAAGTGGACGTTGCCAGAATCATTGCAAAGGAGCTTAAAACAGTTGCAATGAGTGGCATAACAACTGCTAAGTGTCCACTTGCCTTCCCCGGACTGATTATGGGCCTGTGCCAGTCAGCACGCATTGTCCTCCCACCACAGATTCACGAGCAGATAGTAAATCCGGTGGATGATGCATATATAGCCCGACACAATGAGGGGAGGCAAGTCAGAAGAACCCACCACCAAACACAAGATCAGCCTGAATCTTCACAAGCACAGGAGCAGCAGCCTTCACAGCCACAGCAGCCTCAGGTTCACCAGTGGGATCCTAGGTATCAGAGTTACACTTGGGATGCTATGGAGGCACACTACAGAGGTCAGCTGGGTATCCAGGAGTCGCTCTACCGTATGCAGCAGCATTGGGGTGCTCCATCAGACTCTGCTCAGCAGGTTATGACTCCGGATCAGTACCGTTCCTATGTGAATTACCCTGGGGACAGGCCATTCTATTATGGAGGGGGCAGTGGAGCTGCAGGTGCTGATGGTGCTGATGATGATGTTGTAGCAGCTGAAGGTTCAGATGAGGAGACGGCGAGTGATGAGGAGATGGAGGATTGAAGTGGGAGCAAGAAAAGGACTTGAAAGCACGCACATACAGTGAAATATTCCATTTAAAGCTTTCAGTCATTTATTTTTTTTTTTTTGGATTGTCTGAACAATATCATGGCTTGTATAACTGAATTTCCGTACTTTGTTTCTGTATTTTGTTTTGTACTTTGCTTCTGTACTTTTGTTTCCGTATTTGAATTCTGTACTTTGAATTTTATGTACTTATGGTACAATTTGCTTAAGTTATGTTTTATGTTAATTTTGTGTGTTATAGTTATTTATTTTAGTATCATGTTTTAGTTAGTATAGTTAATTTTCAATTGTGTGAACCCTGTTCAAATACTTAATGCTAAATGCTTGAACTAAGCCAAAGCTGTGAGCAAAAGATCAGGTGAGTGATAATGATATAAAGTTAGTGATAAAGCGCGCAGCTAAGGTACTCGTTTCTTGTTTTTCTAGGTATATACTTGATTGTGAAATGAGTCCTTTGCACACAATTTTTATGTTACTCAGTTTTAAGTAAGCACATATTTACGTTTGAACCAATTTAGAACTAGCCAAAATGTGAGGAATCCTCAACCATTGTATATATGCAGGAGACCAATATCATGTTTAACTCAGTTATTTTATGTTAAATCTTTTGTTGTTTTAAATTGTGTAAGAGCATTGAAGTGATCAAGGCAATTTTTTTGAAATTGAGTGAAATACTTGACCAAATGAACCTACCCTGTGAGATGTGTGAGTATCTGTTAACCCATCTGAGCCTATTGAATCAGAATTGTTTAACTGTGAACTGTCAATTTTAATAAGCTCATCTGCTTATTTAAATTGCCGGAGTTTGTAAAAAAAATTCAGTTCATAGTTAACTCTTTATTAAATTCTGATAGTTGTTTTCTTGTGAACCCTTATCCATCGTTTTTATTGACCTTTGCCATAATGATAAAGGAACATTCGATTAGGGTGTCATTGAAATAAGTTGGGGAGAAAGGGAGGTTATATTTAAGTCAATGTAAGGGTGAATGATGATAATTGATCTTGACAACAAGAAAAAGAAAAGAAAAGAAAGAAAAAAAGAAAGAAAAGCAAACCAAGAAAAAGAAAAGAGAAAAAAATGAAAAGGTTTGCAAGATTTCAAAGAAAAAGTTGTCAAAGATCAATCAAGAATAGAAAAGTATGAAATTCACCAAGTGTTGTATTGGAAAAAGAAGGAAGTGTAATTAGATTGAATGTTTCCTTTTGCTTGGCCATTTGAATTCAAATATCCCACATATGACAATTCTTTTGTAACCTAGCCCAATTACAACCCTTAAAGACCTTTTGATCAATGCCTTTTATGCTTTTGGAAATGATAATTAGATGGACACATAATTTAATTGGAATGTTATCATGTTTGTTGGATGAGTGTTCATAACCCTCACAAATGTTCAACATGTTCATCTACTTTTTATATAGAAGTGTGTTAGGTTTGGTTCAAATTTAAATATTTTGTTTGCCAAGAATTGTGAGATATGAAATTTGTGCTTAGGACTATGTCACATTCATGGTATGTATTTAGTGGAATGAGAAACTTTACTATTGCTCGCGCTATCAAAGTTGAATCATTCACCTGAAAATCTTTTCTTCCATTTTTGAAATTTTTGCCTCATGCTTAACTTTGTCCAAAGCCTTGTTTTTCCAATTATTTTGAATCTTTTGTTTGAGGACAAACAAAGAACTAAGTTGGGGAGTATTTGATAAGTGGCAAAATATGAATAAATCCATGTCTTTTATAATGCCTTTTAATTACTTGTTGTGCAAGTTATCTTAGGAAAAGCATGGAATTTATGAATAAATGCCAATTATTCTTTGTATATCTCATTCTTCCCCATTTGTGTAGGAAAAAGCAAGCCAGGACCTGAAAATAGAAAGAATTATTGAAGAGAAGCATGAAGACAATCGCCTAGCGATCCTAGGGCGACTGCTGAGCGAAGTCAGGCAGAGAATTATCGCCTAGCGATATCTTGGCGACTGCTGAGCGAAGTGAGGCAGAGAATTTTCGCCTAGCGATCCTACAGCGAAAGGTTGGCGAAGTGAGGCAGGGATTTTCTGGAACAGGGGAAGCTTGTTTTCGCCCAGCGATATTTGGATCGCTCAGCGAAATCATCAAGGCGGTCTAAATGCTGAAGATGACGTGGCAGCTCTCTATTGGCTGTTTTGAATTGTTCGCTGAGCGACGATACGTATCGCTGAGCGAAATTGTATTTATCAGTTTAGTATTTAAGCTTTTTACAGCTTTTAGGTTAAAAACTTACTATTGTATTTGCTTTCATTTTACACGAAATTTAAGAGTTTATTCCTAAGAGAGAGAGATTAGGCATAGAAGGAGAAAAACTTCAAATAGCAAATAGATTTGGATTGAAGAAGACATTAAGAAGCTTTGAGACATCAAGCTCTACTATATCTTCATCTTCCTTTCTTATTTTGCAACAGTTGTCATGACAATGATCAACTAATCTCCTTTGTTGGGATTAATAGGTAATCAATCATTCCATGTTGTAAACTTTTGGTTATTAAATATATGATTCTAGCCTTTTTTTATATACCATTGAATTTCTTCTTGCTTTTCAATCTTATGTTTGATTTAAATGTTGTTGAAAAAGACTTTTGAATCTAGGTTTAGAATGATTTTCTATCAAGATAAGAAATTCTAGAAATGGGATTTGGTTTTGATAATTACATTAAAGTATTGGATCGTAAAGCTTTTGAATCGTTTAATAGATTGAGAAATCATCGATTAAACGATACAATCGATCTCACGACTTCATTTGGGAAATCAATGATGTTGTTGAACAATACGTAATAATGTCATATATAAGAAAAGCTAGAATCCGTATTTGTAATCAATCGAATATAAACGATGTTTGATTGATGAACGTTAATCCTAATGCCTTCTATGTCCTATTACTCTACTATTTATTTATTATGTTTTTAAAATGATGAGTAGTGTAGTATAAAACAAATGGTTAAACCCTAACTTAAGACGATAATCGACGTTGAACGGTTTATGATATCACATTAATCCCTGTGGAACGATATAAAAACGATACTTACTTTTGTACATTAACAGAGCTTCTAAGTATACTCACAAATCAAAGTGTTTTGATACACTTGTTTTCTAAACTAATAAACCAACGATCATTTTTATGAATTAAATAACTATTTATCGAATTTTGTATTTTAGAAAAGATCATTTTATAAAAAAAAAAAATAGTATTTCATTGTTTATAAGCATTATACAAATTTTTATATTTTATCTTGAAAATATTCATTATTATAAGTAATAAAAAAGTTCAAAAAAAAATATTTCGCCGACAATTGTAGTAAATAATGCTTTGTATTAGTATAATTTTGTAAATGATAGAAAATATTTTCTTTTTTAAAAATCTAATTCAATGAATAAATAAGTAGATCAGACCAAGTCAAATTGTATAATGTACTATGAATATTCTCGCAAAACACATCTTATTAATTCTGAATTCTTAATGAAAATAAATGTGTTCTTAATGCTGTGTTTTTTTAGGGGTAATGAAAATGAGTTAAGATCCTCTTCATTTGTAATATTCTCCATTTCTTCCATTTGGAGAGATAAAGAGACAATTTTTTTGAAAAAATTAAAAAATAATTAATGATGATGGGACTCATAATGGTAGGACCCACTATCTATTTTATGTGTCTATCTCTCTCCAAATTGCATACTTCATTTATTTTGTCAAATGGAGAGGATCCTTACCCAAGGAAAATAATGTGTTATTAATAACAATAAATGAACTTCTTTTTTTTTTGCAGAAACAACAAATGAATTTCAACATGAGAGATACCCCCACGTGATTTTAGAAATAAATGAAGGCTTTGCACTAAATCAAAGCTTGAGTAGGTTAGATTAGGTTTGACTGTTTTTTTCTCCTGAGGGAAGGTTAGGTTGTTTGAGTGTTTTGCATAAGAAAAGAATGTGGGGAAGAATGAAATGTATCATTTTATTTAGCTTTGATTTTGGCAAGTAACAAACCTACCCATCCGTGGTAGGTAGTACTACTAATTACTATTAAGAACTTTGTTCCAAATTATTATGTTACTACTTCAAAAAAGGAATCTTACTTAACCAAATTATTCTCTCATCAAAATAGTTTATTTTAATCATTCATATATCATTTTCTCTCGTAAAAGATACATTAAAGTCATGTCACCCAAGTATTTTTCATCTACGACAATCTTAGATCAAATCAGAAATGTTTTTTATACACTGTTAAATAAGAAATTTTCAAAGGCACCTACTTCCAAGTGGTCTCTTGGTTAGATGTTATTCCCTCAACCTTTAAGTTCTTGGTTCAAGGTCAGGTAACTTGAAGAAAAAAAATTAAAGGCATGTTTAAATAAAGAAATCGGACATCAAGCCCTAAAATATCTTTTAGATTTACTAGGCTTGTCAAAATCCTGGTTAAGAAATCTTTAAACATAAAATTTATCTTCAAAATACAAGGCAAACATTTGTCAAAGTAAAGAATATATCATTTTCTTTGTAAAAATTACTCCCTCCGGTCCTATATATAAGAAAATTTTCAAAAAAATTCTTGGTCTTATTTATAAGAAAATATCACAATTTTTAAGGTGTAGTTATTGTTTAAAAGACTTTTGTACCCCTTATTTAATGTTTGTCTTTTTAAAATTAGTAGGTGTATTTAATGCTTCACAATTTTTTATGAGGGTATATTTGTAAAAATATTCAAAAAGTTACACTAATTAATGAGTGTATTGGTTTTGATGTTTTTTGGTTTTTCTTCTTATAATAAGGACCGGAGGGAGTACTTCTTTGGATTCTTTAAACTATTGATGGAAATGTGGGCCAGTCCGCCCCTTTTAAGCATGCCCTGCTATTAATTCAAGCATTTAAAACATCATCAAAAATCTTAATTAAAGTAGTTTTTCAAATTAAATTATACTCCAAAATATCATGACAAAACGTAAAATAGAACTTAATCAATGACATATTAACTTGTTAGTCTATTTAAATATAGCAAAATGTTCCTTCGAAAAAATATAGCAAAATGTTAACTTGAGCCTTAAGGGCGTAAGTTAAGAAGTCAAGTATAAAAATTTAATCTTAAAAAATTGTGCATTCAATATTTTTAGCTCCTTAACTTCTGTCATTAAATGCACATTGTACAAGTTAGCATGATCTTTAATATACAAGTCAAATTATTTATTTAAGATTAGCTCATTTGAGTTGGTTTAGTGATGTTGGCTTGGGACCTTGGAGTTCGCTCCTCTAAAGGTCTCAGGTTCAATTCCTTCTGGTGTCAATTTTAGTGAGATACGTTCATATAGAGCAATGTTCTACCTTAAATGGTCCCCGCAAGTGGACGTTAGACCCTTCATATTAGTTGATTATGGTCGGAACTGAGTTTAAAAAAACATGAAAAGGCCTTTAAGTAGGCTAACAGATCATATCATACTCTAAAAATGTCAGACTCAAGCTTAAAATACGTTTCTGGTAGAGTATGATATGATCTGTTACCTACATGTTTTTTGTAGTCCTGGCTACATGTTTTATGTTTTGTTCAATCTCATGATCAATTTTTAAATCAAGATGAGTAAAAAAAAGTTGATCAATCTAATTTCATGCTTGATGGAAAATATATAAATGCATGCGAGAGCAAACTAGAGAAGAAAACATTGTAGCTTTGTTGTGTTTAACCACTTGAATCCTTAACCTTCATATGTGATCGTTTCTTTCGTCGGCGCCAGCGAAATCAATTGCTCTCTTTAGATTCGAGATCTGATCTGCGGTTGGGTTCACTAGTTTGTCATTCGGCGTTCTGAACAAATCACATTTCATCTCAGATCGTGGTTTCTGGTCTTTCTTCCTTCGATTCGAGTCTTGAATTTTCAGGTTCGTCTCCTTTGATTGAGATTCTGAGTTTTCAGGTATGTTCCTCTAAGATTCGCAATTTGTTTTCATTTGCTATGCAATTTGGGTTTTCGTTTCATTGTCGCTTTTACTTGTCACTGTTTTGGGGTCGCTGTGTTGAGGTAGATTCTGGGTTTTTTTCTGGCTTGGACTGGGTTTTGTGTGTTCATGACTTCCGTTACTCTTCAATCCAGGGTATCCAAATCCTTTGCTCAAGCTTTAACCAACTCATGCAACATTCCTACTTTGCAATAGCCTAAACCTTATTTAAAAGGTGAGCAAATCTGCATCAGAATATTTGAAGATGGATATTTGGCAGGTGTCCGAAACTGTCAAAATGTGCTTCACGAGAGGTTCACCCTCCCAAAGGGTTCCTCTCCAGTTGGTATGCAAGACTTGAAGGTTAAAATCTTAAAGTTTTGAAAAACTAATGCTCCATGATCCATGGTCTCATTAGTTAAAGGTTACTTTGAATTTATTTTCTCATCCTTGGATGATCTTAGTGCAATCTAATCTATTGGCTCATGGAATTTCGCACTTGGCTTCCTTCGTACCTTCGCTTGGACTGCTGACTTCAACCCTAACAATGTGCAGCAATCCATTGCTCAAACATGGATACGCCTTCATGGTCTTGCCCAAGAATATTGGCAACTAAAAACATTGTTTGAAATTGCAGGGGCTCTAGGTGCTCCTTTGACTCTTGATGAGGCAACTAAGAAGAGAACCCTCGGTCAATTTGCTAATAGAGCTTGATCTAACTTCAGATTTCCGTGAAAGAATCCTCGTTGAAAGGAAGGATTTTAATTTTTATGTGGATGTTGAGTATGAGAAACTTTCCTCTTTCGGTAACTCATGTCAGATTGTTGGACATTCTCTCCAGAACTGCAAGTATCAGATTCCTTCAAAAGTGCAACATATTAAACCTAGTGGTTCGAATGTTGAGAAGGTAGATGCAGTGATCACACCTCCTGCAGGTAGTTTTCCAAAAATATGCTACTTGTAGTAAAACTGTTGTAGAAATAGATCCTCTTATTGATGATATATTAAGGTCTAAAGAGATAGCGACTTGTGTGTTTGTGGGAGATGTCTTAAACCATGAGGAAGAGATTTCTAATATTTCTGTTGGAGCAGGTCATGTGCAACCATTGCAAGTTGGTGATTATGTACTACCTAAGAACCAGAGGGAGGCTCGTCAGAGCAATCAATATTCAGACATGCGTATAGTTTGTCCTTGGAGTGATGCAATCACGGATCTCGACTATATTCATAATACCCCTTCTTGGAATTACATGGCTTCCTCTGATGAAGTAATAGCAGTCTCAATTGAAACTAACAAAGGGTTCAAGGTTTCAATCGCTTGTCTCACTAGTCCTTTGGTGTGTTTTTTTTTTTTTTGTTGTCTTTCTTAGTTTGCTTTTTTATTTTGTTTTTTCTTAAGGGTCTTAGCTTTGGGTCCCCCTCTTACTATATACTCTTTTTCTTTAAATTAATATATGATCATGGTTATGCAGCAGGTAACCCCTCTGCACCCAATCTTTTGCTTAAAAAAAAACGCAACCTAAATTGTGAAATACATGGAGGAGGTTGAGTCTTTAAAAAGAAAACTTAAAAAATGAAAAGCATTGTACTTTTCTAAGGCGGCTAGTCGACGAGCACTATATACATTTTAGCACAGATGGAGTGGAGAATTAAGTCTTAATTTTCTGAATTTTTTACTATTATTAAAGTATAATTGCTCAATAAACTAATAATATATCTATCGACTAAACGTAGTCTTTATTCGTTTTGGTGAACGTGGTCTTTGTTCAATAAACTAAATAATATATCCAACAACTAAATTAGTCTTCGTTTAATAATAGTCTCCCCAAGAATTTTCAGATTAAATAATATATCCAACAACTAAATGTAGTCTTGAAAATAATAGTTCTCTTTAGAATTGCTATATATACAAAATGTATTCTCTTTGATCAAAATATACGAGAAAAACATTTCACCAAAAAAAAAATATGAGAAAAAGAGACTCAAATATATGAGAAAAACATTTCACAAAAATTTAACTAATTTAATAGTATTATTTTCAAAATATTCATCAATTAATTTAAAAGTTAAGATCTCAATAACTTTAAGGGATTCAATCATATATTACTTATTTAAGTTTGAGTCTCTTACCATTCAAACCAACTATAAGTTTTTTTTTTTTTTATAAAAAACCAAGTATGTGTTGGTTATTATTCTCTTTTCCGTTTTATAAACAAAGATACTATCCCAATCTTGAATATAATTCATGTTTGGATTGGTGTAGTTTTTATTAAAATTGTGATGACCCATAATTCTATGCATCCCACCAACAACCCAACATGCATACAAGCAACAAAATGTTCACAAGAACTTGTCCAATATTTGCTTATATCAAAGAAAATTAATATTTGCTTATATAAGTCCTAAAAGAGTGCCCAATGTATTCATTAACGTTAAGCGTCGAGTGCATTCATTAACATTTACCTAAAATTTTTTATTTTATTAGGTTATCGTTCAAAGAATGAAATGTTGGTCATTCATAAGTGATGTAATGTTTCATTAAAATCTGTCACATATATTAACATGTTTGGTATCAATGTCTTTTTCTAAAATCATGATGACGTGGTGATTTTGTTTCGTTCAAACTTTTAAATGTATGTTGTTTTGTTTGATTTTACAAACTCACAATGGTTGATTCTGTCAAATTGAACAAATGCATACATAGCACCAATTTCATTAACATTCATTACACTATTCTTTTGAAAGAATTAATATAATGATGAAACTTTTGAAAGTATTAAATAAAGACTTTCATTACTATTCTTTTGAGTATTACTTATAATATTATACACAGCACAAATTTCTATAATGATGTCTCAAAATTATATAATATTATACATGATTATATAAGCCATATGCCTGACATGGGTTTTCAATGCAGAAGGATCCCATTTCTCTCAACCATGGCTCCTCCTTCTATTTTAAGGGACAATGAAGATGGTTCTGAAAGGTACAATATTCCATCAAATTTACCATTCAAAACTCTAGTAAACTTGTACTTTTGCAGTTTTGCTTTTACTAGTAAATACTATCTATTTTAAATTATTTGATCAACCGTTTTTGTATAAAAAAATTGTAGTGATATGGGTGAAAATCATGCTGATATCAATTGGGAAGGACTTAGTTTTAGTCTGACTCCAACAGATTACATGCATGTCATGAAATGCACAAAAGGAGAAAATTTTTCTCAAGGATCCCTCATTCGCTATGGAAACATTGAGATAAGCCCGGCTGCTGGTATCATAAACTATGGACAGGTTAAAAGTGCACAATATATGTTTGTTGAAATACCCTTTGTAAGATGATTTTAAATTGCACTCGTGGATGTGGTTACGCTGCAAAAATTTTATTGTTGGAAAATGTGATTGATGCAGTCAAATTTGCGGTTGTAATACCGTGACAGAGACCTCAAAATTCGTTATATTGCAGTCACAATTACGGGTTCAGACTGCAACTTAAAATCATGCCTTGTACTACTTTATACTTAATAAGACTTATATGTTTACTATTAAAAAATGAAAGCTAGTTGTCAATGATATAGGGTGTGTTTGTTGTACACACACACATATGTTGCTTTCTTCTGTTTGTTCACAAATCAAATCTAGCCAAATGTCTCAAAAAGCACAAAAATGGTTTCTGTATAGGGAATCTTAGAGGGACTAAAAGCATATAGAACCGAAGATGGGCGAATCCTTCTTTTCCGACCGGAGGAGAATGCTCTACGCATGAAGATAGGGGCTGATAGGTTTTGTATGCCGTCACCATCGGTTGAGCAGTTTGTTGATGCTGTTAAGCAAACAGTTCTTGCCAATAAACGTTGGGTATGTATTTCCTCTTATCTTTCTGTGGTCTTTTCGGTCTATCAGCTTCATGCATGGTTTTTGTCATACCCCATTTTTTGACCCATTTTCGTCTCGTTTTATTTTATTGTCTCGTTTTACGCATTTTTTTTTAAGCCGAGAATTTTCGTCGTTTCAGACGAAATTTCGGCAGGGAGGTATTTTAAAATACCTCATGTCAATTTTTTGTCTCGTTTATTTATTTTATTTTTTATTACTTTTTAGTTTTACTTTTAAGCTTAAATTTTTGTCCTTTATTGTCATTAATCTCATTTTTTATTTACCATTATTACCATTTATTTATTTTTTACTATTGTCATTATTATTATTTATTACTATTATTATTATTTTTATTTTTCTATTTTTGGTCCAAAGTCCATGGTCAACACAGTCAACAGTCAACAGGCCAGGCTAACACTGTTCACGCCCCTTTCACTGGGATTTTTCATCATCACAATCCTCCAAAAATCATCATCACAAACTCTATCCATATCCTCAACTTGCAAATTCTATCCATATCATCACAAATTCTATCCAAAAATCATCATCACAAATTCTATCCATATCATCACAAATTTAAATGACAAGCAGCTCAAATTTTTTCTATAAGACAAGATCAAAACACAAGAAAAAGAGGAGAATTTTTGAGAGAGAAATTTTGGAAGCCAACAAACATTTCCAGCAACAGCAATAGCAAAATACAAAATAACACAACAAAATTTCCCAAAAGCCATAACTCAACAAACAAGACCAAACTTCCCCCCCATGTCCCAGCCAACCCACACGCCCTTACACCAACACACAACACACTCCTAGTACCACACCACACACATCACCAGCCAACAGCCCAAAAACTCACGAACCCAATACAAAAAACGCAAGGCAACCCACAAACTCATCACACAACACAACACACCACCCCAAACGCGCGCAAAAACAGCAAAACACCACACACACAAACACATACCCAGCAAACAAACTCAAACACACGGCCTCACAACCTCAACCCCCACGGCAGCAAACAATAAACCTAAACCCACACACAAACGCACACACGCGCACAAGAGGAAGAAACAAAACGTGAACAAACGCGAGAAAGAGAGAGTTTTTTTTTCAAAAAAACTATTTTGCTCCGATCCGGAAAAAGGGTGAGGATTTTGTGATTTTTGATTTCGGATTTGGAACGAGGATGAAAAAATAAGGGGGGTAAGCCAAGAAAGTTTTCATTTTTGGGTTGTTTTGGGATTCCGGCCGGTGGGCCGCCGTGTGGCCGCCGCCAACCACCACCGGAATCTGGGTTCCATGGTGGTGGCTCGCCGGAAGGGATGAAGATTCATCCCTGTTCTTCATTGCTGAAGAACTTTGAAGAGAGAGGGGAGAGAAGGAGAGAGAGGCGCAGCTAGAGAGAGAAGGAAGAGAGAGAAGTGATTGTGAGAAATGAAAAAATTGTGAAGGGAGTGGGTTTAAATACCCCTCCCTGATTCGGTGTGAGTGGGTGTACGCGTTAGCGTACGCCCTCGCTCCTCAGACCACTTGTTTTTGATCGTACGGCTTAGGCCTTTTCCACCTTATGATCAGATCAGGGCCGTCTGATTAATCAGACGGCCCAGATTAATTTACGAAAGCCCAATGCCTTTTGGGCCTTTTCTTTCAATCTGATCAGTTTTTTCACTACCAGCACCCCCAGGTTTATTTTTACACCTCTTTATTTTATTTCTTTTATTTATTTTCTTTGCAATTTATTTTCCTTTTTATTATTATTTCCTTTTTATTTGTTCTTTTATTTTTAACATCCCATTTATTTACTTATCATATCATCTCATGCATTTTATTTTTTATTTCTAATTGTTCATTTTATTTTGCATTTTTCTATGTCATTAGAATATACATGCATTTAGGAACAAAATGTTTAAATATGCATTGCATTATATTTTATTTTCTTAGTTT
This sequence comes from Medicago ruthenica, assembly GCA_018208015.1. Classification (NCBI taxonomy): domain Eukaryota; kingdom Viridiplantae; phylum Streptophyta; class Magnoliopsida; order Fabales; family Fabaceae; genus Medicago; species Medicago ruthenica. The sequence goes on from CM031374.1 coordinate 74,327,064, forward strand.
AATTCATATTCCAAAAACAAAAATCTTTTTATTTTGATCCAGCAATCGTTTCTTATTTATTATCCTCTCGCGTTTAGTTTTTTTATCGCACTTATTTTTCTTTTAACTCCAAGAAAATCATAAAAAAAATCAAAAACATTTCAAATATTCAAAACTTCATCAAAAAAAAATATTGTTCATTAACAAAGCCTTGGATTTCAAACCAAGCAATTTTATTTTAATCAAACTTCAATCGATCTTAATCATATTAGACTTTATTTTTGCAATTAAAATTTATCAAATCATTCGCTCGCCACTTTGGCTCATTTTATCTTTCACAAACATTTTCAAACTTTAAAATCAAAATAAACAAATCACTCGGCTTTTTAGCCCGAACTACATCGGTTTTGATCCCATTTGGGTATGTAGGCAAAGGACCTCGTCCTTCCAAACCAACCAAACAAAAATCAACGAAAACAACAACAAAAAACATTTTCTTTCTTGTTTTATTAAGTAACAAACTTGTTCATTTTGGTTGCAACAACTAATTTGAACAATTTCTTTTTTCGTCATTTGAGTTCTAAAAACGAGCGTTTTTTTTAGTTAATACATTTTCTTAAAAATTCAAGCGAAACTTGAATGAAAAAGGGTGGTTTGACGTATGTCTCTCCTTTCCCCGATCGGATAAACACTTGACGTATGTCTCGTTGCTTAGACGATCGTCATTCTTTTCTAGCTTCTCCAAAAAACACGTTTTCTCAAGTTCAAACAAACATGAATGAAAAAAGGGTGGTTTGACGTATGTCTCTCCTTTCCCCGGTTGTACGAATGCTTGACGTATGTCTCGTTGCTCGGACAATCGTCATTCTATTTTCAACGTGTCCAACGAACTTTAACCTTTCTTGGTCCCCTCGCGACCAAATTAAAACTTTCTTGATCCCTCGCGACCAATTTGAACATTTCTTGGTCCCTCGCGACCAATTTGAACATCTCTTGGTCCCTCGCGACCAATTTTAACATTTCTTGGTCCCTCGCGACCAATTTTAACATTTCTTGGTCCCTCGTGACCAATCCAACTTTTCTTGGTCCCCCGTGACCATTTTAAACTTTTCTTGGCCCCCGTGGTCAATTCAAACATTGTACGCCTTCGTGCGTTTGTCATTTTGGCCCTTGTGGTCAATCCGAACTTGTCGTGCCTTTGCATGTTTTCTTTCAACTTTTACGCCTTGTGCGAGTTTATCGCCTTAATGTGCGTTCGTCTTTTTACGCCTTGTGCGAGTTTATCGCCTTAATGTGCGTTCGTCTTTTTACGCCTTGTGCGAGTTTATCGCCTTAATGTGCGTTCATCTTTTACGCCTTGTGCGAGTTTATCGCCTTAATGTGCGTTCGTCTTTTTACGCCTTGTGCGAGTTTATCGCCTTAATGTGCGCTTGTCACCTTCATCATTTAAAGATTTTACGCCTTTGTGCGTTTTCAAACTTTTTCTTAAGAACTACGTACGCTTTGAATTCTCCGACTACCGGGAGATACGTAGGAGCAGGATTGTCATCTTGTCAAGCCCGTTATTAAAAATCTTTTTTTCTCTTTCAATTTCGTTTGTTATTATCTCTTTCTTCACCTCACATTATATTTTATTTTATATATATATATGATTAAGCGTGCAAGCAAAACGTCAAAAACATTTTAAGCCTAAGCCAACTAAGAGGTTCCCGTTGAGTACAACGGATGTGAGGGGTGCTAATACCTTCCCCTCGCATAATCGACTTTCGAACCTAAAATCTCTTTTCAAGGTAATTTAGAACTTTTTTCCTTTTTCCCCGAAAAATTAAAAGTTCAGTCGTGATTTAAATTTAGTGATTCAACGCTAGTCAATAGCTTGACATCCGAAATTCGACGCGACAGAAATGGCGACTTCACTGGGGATGTGTGGATTTTTTCCTCACTAGTGAGTCGAGCCTATCTTAGTTAGCTTTTAAGCTAAATGTTTTTATCTTTTTGCTTGCATGCTTTTATTTTTATTGTCTTTACATACTTTTATTCCCTTGCTTTATATTTATATATTTCATATTGCTTTATGTTTTGCGTTCGTCACCATTTTTTACAGAAATGGCGACTTCACTGGGGATAATTATTGCACATACACTTAAACACTTTGTTTTCGTGTATGATAAGTCAAGCCTATCTTAGTCGGCTTTTAGGCTAAAATGTTTTTATTTTGCTTGCACGCTTATGCCTTATCATCATTATTTGTTTATCTTTTATCGCTTTATATGTATTTGTTTCAAATTGCTTTATATTTATATTATATATGTTGTGGGGTTATTTGAGCGATGTTACTCCACATTTTTCGGGTTAATGCCGGACGTGTGAGGCTCTATTCCCGAGCTTTGAGAGAAAATTAAGATAGGATGGGGTTGTGTAGCGGAGGCCCACTTGACGTATGTCTTGAAGGGAAGATGCGAAAACCCCGCCTAGAGTAGATTCCACTTGGAATATATTGAGGTCTTGCGAGCATTTGCAATTGACGACAATAGTTCCCTGTGAGGTCCGTGATCTCTAGGGACCTTTTTAGAAAATCTCATCTTTAGAGCCTACACGTGAGGATGGGGGAAATTTTGAACATACATATGCATACCATACATTTACATGCATGAAAATAATTTTCGCATATCACTTTGCTTTATAGGAAATTAATTGCACTTTTTAATTTCCTTGTAAAGAAAAACAACAAAATTTTTTCATACATTTACATACATCATTCATTATCATGCATACGTCCATCTTCGAGTCCAAAACTCCTTTCCCTTTTTACCCTAAGGATTTCTTACAACCCGAAGTGAGTCGTCGGTGTTCGCATTTCTTCCGCAACACTACGTGTCATCCCATTAAGGAAAGTGGCTCGACGTCCCAAAGCAAACCGCACATATAACAAGGGGCAACCATCCCCCCGTTTGAACATGGGGCATGTCATTCGATTTTGGTGAGGAATTCATCCATATTCCCACTACTCTTCAAGGGATTTCGGTACCTCAACCCGAGATTACCAACCCCCAGGCTACTGCGGCCTTTTCCCCCAATTCACAAAAAACCCAGTCGTCATTGGCATTCCTCAATCTCCTACAAGAGTCCAATTTGCAATGGCGACTTAACAAATACAATTTCCAACCAAAGTCCAATCATCATTGGCACAATCCACAATCAAAGCCCGACCTTGATCGGCAACCAACCACATCATATGGATTGATCCAATGATTCAACCACAAGTGCATGGTAGTGATAAAATTTGATTAAATTTGCACAAAGCTAAGATACATGTTTCCTGTTTTTTCCATGATTAAACTTGAAAGGAGAATACGTACTTAGTACAAAAGTTATATCATGCAACTTGCGTTTTTAATATGTTTATTCGGTGAACCATTTAGAACCAGCCAAAATGTGAGGAATCCTCAAAATCATTATATATATGCAGGAGACCGGCATTTTTTGTTTAAACTCGATTTTGTTATGTTAAATCTGAGCGTTGTTTTAGATTGTACGAAAGCATCGATAGGATCAAGGCATTTTTTTTTGAAAATGAGTGGAAAACACTTGACCACAAATAGCCCACCCTGTGAGGAGTGAGTATTTGTTAACCCCTTTGAGCCTAATGAATCAGAATCATTAACTATGGACTGCCAATTCTCATAAGCTCAATTGCTTAATGAAATTGCCGGAGTTTGTAAAAAATTCAGTTCATAGTTAAATCATTATTGAATTCTGATATTTTCTTTCATTTTTGAACCCTTAACCTGCATGATTATTGTCCTTTGCCGAAAGAGGAAGGAACATTCAATTAGGGTATCATCTTTGATTAAGTTGAAAAAGGAAGGTTGTGTGTATCAAACAATTGGTGAATTTCTTATCTGATCTTGACAACAACAAAAAAAAAAGGAGAGAAAAAAGAAAGAAAAACAAGTAAAGAAATCTCAAAAGAGAAAATCTCTAAATCAAAAAGTTGTCAAGGATCAAAGAAAAACATTTGTAAATCACCAAGAGTTGTGATTGAATAAAGGAGGAAGGGTGTAATTTAGAAAGAATGTTCCTCTTGCTTGGCCATTTGAATTCAACTTCCCCACATATGACATTTCTTTTGTAACCAAGCCAAATTACAACCCTCGAAGACCTTGTGATCAATGCTTTCGTGCTCTTAGAAACAATGATTAGATGGACACATAACTCGATCGGAATGTTAGCAAACTTGCCGGATGAGTGTTCAATACCCCCACAATTAATATTCAATTTGTTCATTTACTTAAATGAGTGTTAGGTTGGTTCATTGATAAACATATTTTTAACTTGAGCTGTACGATATAAATTTTGTGTTTGGTATTCGTTTCAAATTTTTAGTGCAATCTGGGATTAATGGGAACATCAAAATTGCCTGTGCAAATCTCATAGGAATCATGCATTCGGGAATTTTCGACCAATGCACATTGCCAACAAAAGCCCAATTCTCATTGGCCCCCACAATATCAAACCAAAGCCCAACCGTGCTTGGCGCCCAACCATTCACAAATTCCGACCATGCTCGGTACACAATCGTCCAAAAAGCCCAACCATGTTTGGCACCTAATCACAAGCAAAGCCCAATTGTCATTGGCGATCACAACTACAATTTCACATTAAGCCCAATCGTCATTGGCATTCCTCAATCTCTTACAAAAAGCCCAATTTCCATTGGCCCTTACAAACACAATAACAAGTAAAGCCCAATTTTCATTGGCATTCCCACTCACAAAACATAATCAAAGCCCGACCTCGCTCGGCAACCAATCAAAGCCCGACCTCGCTCGGCAACCAATCAAAGCCCGACCTTGCTCGGCAACCAATCATAAAAGCCCGACTTTGCTCGGCATCCATCACAAAAAGCCCGACCTCGCTCGGCACCCACATTACAAAAAGCCCGACCTCGCTCGGCACCTACATTATAAAAAGCCCGACCTCGCTCGGCACACACATTACAAAAAGCCCGACTTCGCTCGGCACCCACATCAAAGCCCGACCTCGCTCGGCATCAAATCATCCAAAGCCCGACCTCGCTCGGCATTCAATCATCCAAAGCCCGACCTCGCTCGGCAACCAATTACAATCAAAGCCCGGCCTTGCTCGGCATCCAATAATTATCCCCAGTGTTAAACATGACATATGTTTATCCCACATTGGACTTCTTTCAAGGGATTCCCCAGCGAAATCCTCAGTAAATCAAAGGGAATATCCCCAGTGAATCAAAAGCCCGAAAGGACGATTCAGAAAAGAAAAACAAAGAAGGTAGCATTCCCGACGGGATCATCAGTTCTTCTCCCCGGCGGGTTAGCGCAATCCCCGGTGGATTAACAAACTCCCCAGGAAGTCAACCTTTGTCCAAAACAATCAAAAGCCCAACCACCGTTGGCATCTAAGGCTGGATATTGATCATGCTTCCAAAATGATCCTTATATCCCCAGCGAAACCACAAACAAAAGCCCAACCACCGTTGGCATCTAAGGCTGGATATCGATCATGCTTCCAAAATGATCCTTATATCCCCAGCGAAACCACAAACAAAGCCCAATTTTTATTGGCATCCCTCCAGTGGAGTCTCAACCCCAAAAGCCCAATCATTATTGGCACCATCCAACAAAAAGCCCGACCTCGCTCGGCATCCCAATCAAAGCCCGACCTCGCTCGGCACCCCAATCAAAGCCCGACCTCGCTCGGCACCCCAACCAAAGCCCGACCTCGCTCGGCATCCAAACAAAACATAAGCATTCCCGGCGGAATCACCAGTTCTTTTCCTCAGCGGATTAACACGATTCCCCAGTGGAGTAACAATTTCCCCATGAGGCATGTGTTCCTCATCAACGGTTACGGCTTCACCCCGTCAACATCTCGGATGTGTTCCCTGTGACATCATCCCCATCAAAGATTACCGAGTGTTTGCAATGCGACGTCGGTCCACTTTCCATTTTACCGGTCTAAATCTTGTTTCACCAAGTTGTCGGTCATGCAATAAATCAAAACAGTCGAGTGTCATCCCCAACGTGTCTGATCTGTTGATGTCACCTTCTTGTAAGCCAAGCGGCAGTTCTTTAACGAACAGCTTGTGCAATCTTTCATTGTATTCTTATATCAAGGGGCAATTCCTTAACAGACATTTAGGGTATCCCCATTGCAAGCCAATCTTTCACACAACATCCCCAGTGAGGGTCCTGCATTAGTATATTCATACATTCATGCATTCATGCATTTGTACATTTGTACAATCGTACAAATCATACAAACATACATTCATGCATATACGCATTCAGACATGCAGCATACCACAATATCATCTGTACATGGTTGTTTTAACCATCACGTTTCTTACCAATTTATCATAAACAATCTGCATTTTTCTCAAGTATCATCCTCCAGTGATGTTACAAAACAAAGCCCAATTTTATTGGCATTCCCCAGTGAGTCATCATTCACACTCACAAATACCAAATCATAACCAAAGCCCGACTTTGCTCGGCATCCCATCATAGTCACCAGTAAATATTCCCCAAGTGTCATCCCCAGTCCGTGTGGTCAAGTGATGTCACCCTTTTACGCCAAGTGGCAGTTCAAACGAACAGCTTGCGCATCTTTTTATCATGTCTTTATGCCAAGTGGCAGTTCAAACGAACAGCTTGTGCATATTCCCCAGTGTTGTGCCAAGTGGCAAGTTCTTTATTGGACAGCTTGTGCATCCTTTCTCCCCAAGTGAAGGGGCAATTCTGTAAGGAACGACTTGTCAGTCGCATCCTCACTGTCGTCAATGTAAGGTCCAGTAACCAATCCGGACAGTTGACATGTTTTTATTTCCTGTCGTCAATGTACGGTCCAGTAACCAATCCGGACAGTTGACATGCTTTTATTTCCTGTCGTCAATGTACGGTCCAGTAACCAATCCGGACAGTTGACATGCTTTTATTTCCTGTCGTCAATGTACGGTCCAGTAACCAATCCGGACAGTTGACATGCTTTTATTTCCTGTCGTCAATGAACGGTCCAGTAACCAATCCGGACAGTTGACATGTCTTTTATTTCTTGTTGTCAATGTACGGTTCGGTAACCAACCCGGACAGTTGACATCATTTTATTTTCCCGTCGTCAATGGCAGTTCGGAATTTAACCCGAACAGTTGACATTTACTTTCTTGTCGTCAATGGCAGTTCGGAATTCAACCCGAACAGTTGACATCTCATTTCTTGTCGTCAGTGGCAGTTCGGCAACAACCCGAACAGCTGACCCTTACATTCAATCTTTGTCGTCAGCGGCAGTTCGGAATTTAACCCGAACAACTGACATTTTATCCTTTTTGGTTCCCGTGGTTAATTGCCCACTCTCCCCAGTGAACAGTTCGGCAATAACTCAAACGGCTAACCTTTTTCCCCAGTGGAACACTATCCCCAATAGAGTCGGATCCCGTTTCTTTAACGAACTCGGGTATCCCTTTGTCTCTGTTTGTCCCCCAATCAGGTCATCTTTGTCATTTTGCATTTATACTTGCATCACGTGCATTCATAACATTGCATACATGGCATCGTGTCCATTTTGTTTTACTGTTCAAAATTGGTCAAAAAATGGTGTACTCTGTATTTAAGTTTCTTCGACCCGTCGAATCAAAATTTCGCTTTTTAATCTCCGTAGCGAAGAAACTTAAATAGGGGCATCTGTCATACCCCATTTTTTGACCCATTTTCGTCTCGTTTTATTTTATTGTCTCGTTTTACGCATTTTTTTTTAAGCCGAGAATTTTCGTCGTTTCAGACGAAATTTCGGCAGGGAGGTATTTTAAAATACCTCATGTCAATTTTTTGTCTCGTTTATTTATTTTATTTTTTATTACTTTTTAGTTTTACTTTTAAGCTTAAATTTTTGTCCTTTATTGTCATTAATCTCATTTTTATTTACCATTATTACCATTTATTTATTTTTTACTATTGTCATTATTATTATTTATTACTATTATTATTATTTTTATTTTTCTATTTTTGGTCCAAAGTCCATGGTCAACACAGTCAACAGTCAACAGGCCAGGCTAACACTGTTCACGCCCCTTTCACTGGGATTTTTCATCATCACAATCCTCCAAAAATCATCATCACAAACTCTATCCATATCCTCAACTTGCAAATTCTATCCATATCATCACAAATTCTATCCAAAAATCATCATCACAAATTCTATCCATATCATCACAAATTTAAATGACAAGCAGCTCAAATTTTTTCTATAAGACAAGATCAAAACACAAGAAAAAGAGGAGAATTTTTGAGAGAGAAATTTTGGAAGCCAACAAACATTTCCAGCAACAGCAATAGCAAAATACAAAATAACACAACAAAATTTCCCAAAAGCCATAACTCAACAAACAAGACCAAACTTCCCCCCCATGTCCCAGCCAACCCACACGCCCTTACACCAACACACAACACACTCCTAGTACCACACCACACACATCACCAGCCAACAGCCCAAAAACTCACGAACCCAATACAAAAAACGCAAGGCAACCCACAAACTCATCACACAACACAACACACCACCCCAAACGCGCGCAAAAACAGCAAAACACCACACACACAAACACATACCCAGCAAACAAACTCAAACACACGGCCTCACAACCTCAACCCCCACGGCAGCAAACAATAAACCTAAACCCACACACAAACGCACACACGCGCACAAGAGGAAGAAACAAAACGTGAACAAACGCGAGAAAGAGAGAGTTTTTTTTTCAAAAAACTATTTTGCTCCGATCCGGAAAAAGGGTGAGGATTTTGTGATTTTTGATTTCGGATTTGGAACGAGGATGAAAAAATAAGGGGGGTAAGCCAAGAAAGTTTTCATTTTTGGGTTGTTTTGGGATTCCGGCCGGTGGGCCGCCGTGTGGCCGCCGCCAACCACCACCGGAATCTGGGTTCCATGGTGGTGGCTCGCCGGAAGGGATGAAGATTCATCCCTGTTCTTCATTGCTGAAGAACTTTGAAGAGAGAGGGGAGAGAAGGAGAGAGAGGCGCAGCTAGAGAGAGAAGGAAGAGAGAGAAGTGATTGTGAGAAATGAAAAAATTGTGAAGGGAGTGGGTTTAAATACCCCTCCCTGATTCGGTGTGAGTGGGTGTACGCGTTAGCGTACGCCCTCGCTCCTCAGACCACTTGTTTTTGATCGTACGGCTTAGGCCTTTTCCACCTTATGATCAGATCAGGGCCGTCTGATTAATCAGACGGCCCAGATTAATTTACGAAAGCCCAATGCCTTTTGGGCCTTTTCTTTCAATCTGATCAGTTTTTTCACTACCAGCACCCCCAGGTTTATTTTTACACCTCTTTATTTTATTTCTTTTATTTATTTTCTTTGCAATTTATTTTCCTTTTTATTATTATTTCCTTTTTATTTGTTCTTTTATTTTTAACATCCCATTTATTTACTTATCATATCATCTCATGCATTTTATTTTTTATTTCTAATTGTTCATTTTATTTTGCATTTTTCTATGTCATTAGAATATACATGCATTTAGGAACAAAATGTTTAAATATGCATTGCATTATATTTTATTTTCTTAGTTTAATTCATATTCCAAAAACAAAAATCTTTTTATTTTGATCCAGCAATCGTTTCTTATTTATTATCCTCTCGCGTTTAGTTTTTTTATCGCACTTATTTTTCTTTTAACTCCAAGAAAATCATAAAAAAAATCAAAAACATTTCAAATATTCAAAACTTCATCAAAAAAAAATATTGTTCATTAACAAAGCCTTGGATTTCAAACCAAGCAATTTTATTTTAATCAAACTTCAATCGATCTTAATCATATTAGACTTTATTTTTGCAATTAAAATTTATCAAATCATTCGCTCGCCACTTTGGCTCATTTTATCTTTCACAAACATTTTCAAACTTTAAAATCAAAATAAACAAATCACTCGGCTTTTTAGCCCGAACTACATCGGTTTTGATCCCATTTGGGTATGTAGGCAAAGGACCTCGTCCTTCCAAACCAACCAAACAAAAATCAACGAAAACAACAACAAAAAACATTTTCTTTCTTGTTTTATTAAGTAACAAACTTGTTCATTTTGGTTGCAACAACTAATTTGAACAATTTCTTTTTTCGTCATTTGAGTTCTAAAAACGAGCGTTTTTTTTAGTTAATACATTTTCTTAAAAATTCAAGCGAAACTTGAATGAAAAAGGGTGGTTTGACGTATGTCTCTCCTTTCCCCGATCGGATAAACACTTGACGTATGTCTCGTTGCTTAGACGATCGTCATTCTTTTCTAGCTTCTCCAAAAAACACGTTTTCTCAAGTTCAAACAAACATGAATGAAAAAAGGGTGGTTTGACGTATGTCTCTCCTTTCCCCGGTTGTACGAATGCTTGACGTATGTCTCGTTGCTCGGACAATCGTCATTCTATTTTCAACGTGTCCAACGAACTTTAACCTTTCTTGGTCCCTCGCGACCAAATTAAAACTTTCTTGATCCCTCGCGACCAATTTGAACATTTCTTGGTCCCTCGCGACCAATTTGAACATCTCTTGGTCCCTCGCGACCAATTTTAACATTTCTTGGTCCCTCGCGACCAATTTTAACATTTCTTGGTCCCTCGTGACCAATCCAACTTTTCTTGGTCCCCCGTGACCATTTTAAACTTTTCTTGGCCCCCGTGGTCAATTCAAACATTGTACGCCTTCGTGCGTTTGTCATTTTGGCCCTTGTGGTCAATCCGAACTTGTCGTGCCTTTGCATGTTTTCTTTCAACTTTTACGCCTTGTGCGAGTTTATCGCCTTAATGTGCGTTCGTCTTTTTACGCCTTGTGCGAGTTTATCGCCTTAATGTGCGTTCGTCTTTTTACGCCTTGTGCGAGTTTATCGCCTTAATGTGCGTTCATCTTTTACGCCTTGTGCGAGTTTATCGCCTTAATGTGCGTTCGTCTTTTTACGCCTTGTGCGAGTTTATCGCCTTAATGTGCGCTTGTCACCTTCATCATTTAAAGATTTTACGCCTTTGTGCGTTTTCAAACTTTTTCTTAAGAACTACGTACGCTTTGAATTCTCCGACTACCGGGAGATACGTAGGAGCAGGATTGTCATCTTGTCAAGCCCGTTATTAAAAATCTTTTTTTCTCTTTCAATTTCGTTTGTTATTATCTCTTTCTTCACCTCACATTATATTTTATTTTATATATATATATGATTAAGCGTGCAAGCAAAACGTCAAAAACATTTTAAGCCTAAGCCAACTAAGAGGTTCCCGTTGAGTACAACGGATGTGAGGGGTGCTAATACCTTCCCCTCGCATAATCGACTTTCGAACCTAAAATCTCTTTTCAAGGTAATTTAGAACTTTTTTCCTTTTTCCCCGAAAAATTAAAAGTTCAGTCGTGATTTAAATTTAGTGATTCAACGCTAGTCAATAGCTTGACATCCGAAATTCGACGCGACAGTTTTACATCGCAGTTGTAGTCACGTGCATTGCGATCTTTCATATTGTGGAAAATTGCAGACAGACGCAGCTTTAATTACGGTTGCAATTTTCACATTGCGGAGATCGCCAAAAACTTATGTTGTGGCCATAATATTGGTTCTGAACCACAATTTAATATCATGACTTCAGGCATATATATGATGATATGCGCACACAATAGATACGAAACTAATTGAGCTTTCAAAATTGAAACAGGTACCTCCTCCAGGGAAAGGGACGCTTTATCTTAGGCCTTTGCTGATGGGAACAGGAGCTGCATTAGGCCTGGCTGCATCACCTGAGTACACATTTCTCATTTATTGCTCCCCTGTTGGAAAGTTCCCCGAGGTCAGCCATGGATTTGAATTTACTTATATTGTTTTGTTAATAAGGAAAAGATTCATCTTACAACTTGTTGAATTTCATATTCATGATTCCTTCTTTTTTATTTTAAAAAAAAAAAATAACAGGGAGGAAGACTAAACTTAAAAGTGGAGGATAAATTTCATCGATCAATAGCTGGCAGTGGTGGAACAGGAGGAATCAAGAGTGTTACTAATTATTCCCCAGTAAGCATGGCAATAGTGATAGTAGTATATTATATACATCACCGTTTGATGGTGTTTTTCCTCCAAATTGAATATTATATATTTTCCTTGGTTGTGACTTGTGAAAAGTTGTGGGATTTGAGAAGAAATCACATCAAAGGACTGATGCATATTGTTACTTGGGCTGCTATGTCAAATCACAATCATATTATAAGCTTTCACTCTTCATTATGCATATTTCTGTGCTGTGTAGGTATATACTGCAGTAACTGAAGCAAAAGCCAATGGATTTTCTGATGTCTTGTTCTTGGATTCAGCAACTGGAAAAAATATTGAGGAGGCTACTGCGTGCAATATATTTGTTGTGAAGGTGCATCAACAACCTTAATTTCATATGAACATATACTACTGTAAACAAATTTGATGTTCAAACCATATTTTACTATATCTGAAACAAAAGTTGGTTGAATCTTTGTGTTTTGTATTAATCTTGTTAAGGAAAATCATATCTTCACTCCGGCAATAGATGGATCTATTCTGCCTGGGGTCACACGAAAATCCATCATAGACATCGCCATTGATTTGGGTTATAAGGTATTTATTTTTCCCACCCAATGTTTGCCATTATTTTCTTCAAATTTACAATATAGATGATTAATGATTTATGGTTGTAAACTGACAAAAGAATTTTTGTAACAAAACTATGTTCAGGTCATAGAACGTTCCATATCAGTGGAGGAAATGATGAGTGCTGATGAAGTGTTCTGCACAGGAACTGCAGTGGTTGTTACCTCTGTTGCATCTGTAACATATAAGGAAGCAAGGTAATTAAACTGCACTTTTAATCAATCACTTTCTCTTTGTCTTACATATTTTATGTTCCCTTTCATTTTAGTAAATTTTTTTGTTGAAAATATCTTGTGCACCTAATGATAATGCTAAACACAAGGAAAATATTGGCAATGCAGAGCTGAATATAAAACAGGTGCAGAAATGTTGTCTGAAAAACTACGAGGAATACTGGTCGGAATACAAACAGGGTGTATCGAGGACAAAAAGTCGTGGACAGTCCAAGTAGATTGAGAAATTGACATCACCTTGTTAAACGATAAATACTAGTCTTTGTTATTTATTTTCCTAATCATCAATGATATGTTTGGATTTCAGTTGCAAACATACAGGTAGAGGTAGTCTAGAGATATGTTTAGCACAATAAAACTCTGAACATGCCGAGTCCAAATTTCCCTTTATAAACCAAACTTAATAAAGCAAGTTATTTGCTGCAACTTGTGTGTGAATCTGCTTTGTGTGGTAGTAAAGTAACTTATGAGAGATTAGTTTTTCCGTTGTAGCCTGTAGCTTGGAAGAACACTATATGAGAAAACTCAGTTATTTTAGTTTTTCCGTTGTAGCCTGTAGCTTGGAAGAACACTATGAGAAAACTCAAAGTTATTTACACTTTACTTCTTTTTTTTTTTTTACGGAAACCAACTTAGGGCATTTCATTCACAATAATAGGTTCAATACAGGGTGGACATAAATTAAAAACTTGGTGACTAGCTAAAGAACGAGATGCCCGAGATAACTCATGGGCCACTCAATTGGCTTGATTCCTAACAAAACTTACCTTAAAGTTTTGATTCGGAGAAAGTAGCTCTTTACAAGCCTCAATAATTTCACCATACTATGTGTTGTTCTTAATTCCACAGACTTTAAATCCTGGAATACTTGGAAACAGTCCATTTCTATCTCTACTTGATCATGAGATAAATTCTGTAGCCACCAAATTGTCTCCCTCAGACCTCTAGCTTTGACTTCTTTGATCTCTGGTATACCTTGGAAATTTGCTGTAAATGCTGCACGAAATTGTCTTCTACATCGTGGATACAAGCTCCTATGCAGTATATGTTGTACTCTACGAAACAAGCGGCATCTATGTTACATTTTACTGTACCCTCCTGCGGTTTGGTCCATTTCTGGACCAGATTCTGATCTGAAATCTGGGTTGTAACCTCTGTTTGAACTCTAAACCGAACCCAGTCCTCCAATGCCTCTTTCGCGCACCCATTCACCTCAAAAACCGACGGTAACTCATCATCCCAACATTTATTGTTTCTTCTCCACCATACCATCCACAACACCATGACAAACTTTTCCATACACACCTTATTTAACCGCTCCATAAGATTGAAAACTGTTTCGGCAAAGCCTTCTGCGCGCATCAGAACTGGGTCCACCGAATGCCATAAATATTGCTTGATAATAGGCCGACCGAGCTGAATAATTACAACTGTTGCTAAGCCTCCAAATTGGCAATTATTATCATGAACGATTCAATATGCTCCCTTCATATTTTTTGTCCCGTCAATTGGTGGTGACATCAAAAAAGCATTCGCCTTGTCACGAAGCCATGATTGATACCAAACACTAATATTTGAGTCATCTATGATTTTCCATTTTACTCCTCCCTTGATCACTACCTGCGAAGCTTAGATACTACGTCACAGAAACTTGGTCAATAAGTTTCAACCTTACTTCCCTAACATTGCCAAATTGAAGCCGTAACAATGGCGAAATCTCATACCACTGTGCTCCTTTCTCATAGCAAGCTTTTCCGACCTAAGCAAGTTAATTCCTTTTGAAATCATTTTATTTGAACCCCACCAAAATGAATTAGTCATTATCTCCAACTCCTGCTCTAAAGACTCGAGGTAACATTATTGAATTCATGTAGTAGGTTGGAATTTCTTGAGCTACTCATTTCACTAACAATTCTCTACCTGCTTTTTGATAAATCTTTCTCGGGCTACCCTTGGATCTTCTTCCTTCCAATCATTGAAGACACACCTAAATACCTCCCCATTCTGATGCATTCCGTCACATTCAATGTGGCTGAGATATTGTCTTTCATGTCTTGTGTCAAGTTACAGAATTCGCTACCCAAACAAGGGAACCGCGAATTGGTTCGCGCGTACCGGTTCGCGGTACTTTTGCGAACTGGTTCGTCCAAATTCGTCGAGGAATTCGCGCAAAACAGCGTACCAGCAAGATTGAAGAGAGAACCGGTAAAAACCTCACAGTTTTCTCACTTTCCAGACTTGGATCCCAGTTTAGGGTGAAGAAAAGGGGGAATTTGATGCTCAGTTTTTACCATATTAATTGCAAGTTGGTAGTGAAAATTAGTTGAGAAAGAAAAACAGAAAATAGATGAGCCAAGAAGATGAACAGGGCTATTTTTATTTCACAGAGAAGAAGATAACAGTTAAGAAAGAGAGGAGATTTATCTTTTTTTTTTATTTAAAAGAAAAATATTAGGTTCAATTAAGTATCATCGGTCACTATTCACCTAAAAAGTATCGTCAGTTACTATTCATTAAAACAAAGACCACGTGCATACCTTTTAAGCTTACAAGGCTGCCTCTTACTATTCACGAGAGGTATTTATTATTTTATTTTTTATTTCATCTTTTTACTATAAAAAAGTTTTTTCTCATTTTATTTTTTAAGTATACCAAACTTTGTTGATAGTATAGTAATTAGTATATCAATACAATATTAACATTACGAACCCAAGCGTACTGACTCTGTATACCCCCTCACTTACCGAATACTTTGTAGATTGCGAACCGCGTACCACATACCCGTACTGCATACCAAACGAATTACGAATCAGGTGACTATAATCCTGTTATAATATATATTCGATTTGCCTAAATTGATTGCTTGGTCTGATGCTTTTTCGTAATTATGGAGTATATCTTTCATGCACCGGTGCCTCGCGAAGATCTTTCTTGAAAAACAAAAAACAATCGCCAGCAAAAAGGAGGTGTGAGAGGCTTGGAGCTCCTCTACACACCCTGACACATGAATATCTCCTCTCGGTTCGACTCTTTTAATAAGGGTTGCTAGCCCCTCTGCACGTAATATAAAGAAGTGTGGTAACTGGTAATACAGGGTCTAACCATCACCGAGTAAAGGATTGATCCAAGCCACATAGAAATCCATTTTCTCCATTTTTTTTCGAAAAAAAAAAAAACCATCTTACTCATAATCTCTTACCTCCAACCAACCCTATCATAAACTTTGCTAATGTCTATGTTAAGAGCTACTTCTCCAGCTTTTTCCCTAGTATCGCATTTCATATGATGAATAGTTTCCACAACAACCATAACATTATTTTTAATCTATCTATTAAGGAGAGGCTTCAATCTATTGGCTAGCACCTTCGAGGTGACTTTATAAATCACATTACACGTTGCTTTTATTATTCTCTTTTTTAGGTATATTTACCATTCTCTCTTAATCTTTTCATAACTGCTTTTAAATATAAAGTTTATTTTTCATTTGAAGAATTTAATCGCCATCAATTATAAAAAAAAAAATATATATTACACATGCTCAACCTCATGTTATTTGTAGCTATATTTCAAAAATACAAAGGATTGGTTTAGCAAAAAGTAACATATGGATAAACTAGCATAACGAATGAACTTATAAAGAAAATAAATTAGCTAATAACATATAAACTAGATATTGAATGAGTTAGAAATAAGATAATGAAGATAGAAAAATGAGAGAAAATATAATGCAAGTAAATTATAAGTTCAAACACTGTTTGAAGTAGTATCTCAAAAAATATTATAAACTCATGAGAGAAAAATGTTATCAAGCAACTCTATTTTGACCATACAAGCTTATACATGATAAGTGCTTAAATGTTGTTATATTTTGGTACAAATTTAGGCACTTATGTTTACTTGTTGTACAAGTTATCTTAGGATTAGGGCATAAATGTGTTGAAAATGCAACAAATGTGATCCTAAGCCTTACCCCATGTGTTTATGCAGGAAATACATGCTTGAACCTGATTGATGCAAAAGATTGAAGGTTTTCTTGATGCCATCGCTACAAGCGCAGGACTCATCGCTAGTAGCGAGGATAGGCAGAGATTTTCAGTGATCCATCGCTTGAAGCGCAGCATCCATCGCTAGAAGCGAGCTTAGGCAGGGATTATCAAGAGTTCATCGCTTGTAGCGATGAACTGGACGCTTGAAGCGAGCCTAGGCAGGGAATTTCAAAGGCTGGTCGCTAGTAGCGACAGACCTGGTCGCTATAGCGACCAAAGGGGCGGTTTAATGCTGATGGTGACGTGGAGCTCTATGATTGGCCAACTGAAGTCCTCGCTACAAGCGACAGGCTGGTCGCTTGTAGCGAGCGAACATTTTCTCAGCATATTTAAGGATTTTTAAGCTCATTTCTTAATATATAGTTTTTTATCAGTTATAATATTTTCCAGAGCTTAGAAAACTTCATATCTTTGAGAGAGAATAGGCATAGAGGGAGAAAAACTTCAAATAGCAATTAGATTTGGATTGAAGAAGATCTTAAGAAGCTTTGAGACATCAAGCTCTCACATATCTTCATCTTCCTTTCTTAGTTTGCAAGTGTTGTCATGACAATGATCAACCAATCTCCTTTGTTGGGATTGATAGGTAATCAATCATTCATGTTGTAAACTTTTGATTATTCAATATATGATTCTAGCAATTTTTATATACCATTGAATTTCTTCTTGCTTTTCAATCTTATGTTTGATTTAAATGTTGTTGAAAAAGACTTTTGAATCTAGGTTTAGAATGATTTTCTATCAAGATAAGAAATTCTAGAAATGGGATTTGGTTTTGATAATTACATTATAGTATTGGATCATAATGCTTTTGGATCGTTTAATAGATTGAGAAATCATCAATTAAACGATACAATCGATCTCACTATGTCATTTGGGAAATCAATGATGTTATTGAGCAATACGTAATAATGTCATATATAAGAAAACGCTAGAACTCGTATTTGTAATCAATCGGATATAAATGATGTTTGATTGATGAAAGTTAATCCTAAACACCTTCTATGTCCTATTACTCTACTTTTTATTTATAAAGTTTTAAAAATTATGAGTAGTGTAGTACAAAAACAAGTAAACCCTAACTTAAGACGATAATCGAAGTTGAACGGAATATGATATCACATTAATCCCTGTGGAACGATATAAAAACTAATACTTACTTTTGTTCATTCAACAATACACCATATTTATAAAAACGGGTGTGGCTTAAATACTATATAACTACTAGATTGATACATGTGAATCTAGCATATCCAACGTTAAAAAAAAGAGAAATGCTAGCAACACATATTTTAAACACACGTTTTTCAACATACTCTCTTTTATTGGTTAAAAATTCACATTGGTTCCACTAAATTTATGAAACCCACATGATTTAGTGGAACCCATATTAAACAAAATACTTGAATACAAATAACTTACCCAACTTGTTGGTTTAATCTAGAGGAAGGATCCACTATTCCTAAAGATGGTGGGTTGAACACTAATCAATACATTAAAAGAATTACAGTTAACCCCTATAAAAACATATAAAATTAGAGTCATAATTATCATTATCCTCAATGGACTCTCTTAAGTTATTATCCTAATGTTTGTGTTATCAATCTCATCATTAAATAAAAAAGATGAGATAAAATTTTAATATAAAAAATTTCAATTGTGAGATTGATAACCCCGAGAAACATGAGAGAAAAAAACTTTGAGAGGATTCATACATATATTACTTTTGAAAAATGATGTATAGTTAATATTTTTTGAATAAAAAAGGAGAAAAATCTCAAACAAAAAACTAGAGAGACCTTTGGGGAACAAGGATCCCCTTTTGTCTCCTTAGAGTACATTAGAAACAAAATGAGGAACATCAAAGTAAACTCTCTAAGGATAAATTTTGTAGTTAGAAATTGGACATTCATTACTCAAAATTGTTACAACCTTGTTGAATCTATCTCAATTAAGAGGTGAGTGAGACAAAAAGGGGATCTTGTGGTAATGAACCTCCATTTTTGGCTCCTATTTTCTCTAGCAATCAAGAAGCCTAGGATGATCAAAGTCTTGACTTGCATAACTCCTTTGACCTCCTGGGGTTGAGAAAGATCAAACAAATGCTAGGAACATTACCAACACCATCCTAGATAAGGGTGCTTTTTCAGTGATCCCCATCAATCTAGAGGTGTCTTCTTGTGAGGAAGTTATACTCTCATTGATTGTGGGAAGCACCACTGATCAGCAACTGAAGTTGAATGATGGGAGGTTGTCATTCCCTCAACCTTATCTCTGCAGGATGACATTGTTGGGAGGCTGTCATTTCCCAGGGTCATACCTGCTACCTCAGTTAGAGTTGTGGATCTAGACAGGTTGAAGTCTTGGGTAGATACTCCAATTCTTACTCATATGTCGCAACCTATAACTACCAGCTATGCTAATTTGACAACTGGCAAGCTCCCTTCAAGCCAAACCTTGGTTCCTGCTTCCAAATTCTCTCTCCATTTTGCTGCAGCCCTAAAGAGTGTGCAAATTCTTTCCAAATTTTGGGGGGATGAAGTAGAAGAAGTAAAAGAGGTGATGGAGGACACTCTCGGCCATGACAAGAGGTTTGAGATGGAAGACTATGCTGAAGCCACCATATCAGACTTTGAGTAGCACTATCCAAGTCTATCTGAGAGCACTAAGGCATAGAGAAAGAAGAAGAAGCAGGTGAACAAAGTGAAACCTTCTAGCTTTAACTCAGCCAGAATGAGGACCCATGTCCAAAAGGGTACCTCCAAAGCTGCCTTGACAGATATATAATAGTTTCAATTGCAAAAGAATAACTAGGAATATCAATACTTTTGTTCAAATTTTCATAGAGAGGGTAGTCTTATAGCTATTGTTTGGCCAATAACGGTCATAATTTGACTAGTTTTTTGTACAATGGTGGTCTTTGACACCACTTTCCTTAGGGCCTTTCCTTTATTGGGATAGACCCAATTTTTCTTTTCATAAGTTTTGCACTTTGTGATGTTTTATTGCTTTGATAAAAAAAATCTCAATTAAGAGGTGAGTGAGACCTCTCTCTATAGCCAACAAAATAACAAGGGAAATGGACCAAAGCTCCGCCATCATATGCGATTGCATTAATATGTCAACTTAAGTTTTAATGAAATCACCATATTAACTTTTGCAAAATCACATTGTGTCACCAAACCATTCCAAATCTAGAAATATTTGTCTCCTTCCTTACTTGAGTTGAATGGTCCCAAAATTTGACACTTACTACGTTATAAAAAGGCCTTGTGGAGATGCGTTTTCCGTTCAGATCGACACTGTCCTTCTCTTTTCCTAGATCTTTATTTCTCTTCTCTTTCTTACCGCATTATCAACAACCTCCATTCAAAGTTAGTAGCAGCTTTCACACAAAAACAAGGTACCAACCATTGCTTCCATTTTTTATTTTATTAGGTTATCGTTCAAAGAATGAAATGTTGGTCATTCATAAGTGATGTAATGTTTTAATAACATGTTTGGTATCAATGTCTTTTTCTAAAATCATGATGACGTGGTGATTTTGTTTCGTTCAAACTTTTAAATGTATGTTGTTTTGTTTGATTTTACAAACTCACAATGGTTGATTCTGTCAAATTGAACAAATACATACATAGCACCAATTTCATCAACATTCATTACACTATTCTTTTGAAAGAATTAATACAATGATGAAACTTTTGAAAGTATTAAATAAAGACTTTTATTACTATTCTTTTGAGTATTACTTATAATATTATACACAGCACAAATTTCTATAATGATGTCTCAAAATTATATAATATTATACATGATTATATAAGCCATATGCCTGACATGGGTTTTCAATGCAGAAGGATCCCATTTCTCTCAACCATGGCTCCTCCTTCTATTTTAAGGGACAATGAAGATGGTTCTGAAAGGTACAATATTCCATCAAATTTACCATTCAAAATTCTAGTAAACTTGTACTTTTGCAGTTTTGCTTTTACTAGTAAATACTATCTATTTTAAATTATTTGATCAACCGTTTTTGTATAAAAAAATTGTAGTGATATGGGTGAAAATCATGCTAATATCAATTGGGAAGGACTTAGTTTTAGTCTGACTCCAACAGATTACATGCATGTCATGAAATGCACAAAAGGAGAAAAGTTTTCTCAAGGATCCCTCATTCGCTATGGAAACATTGAGATAAGCCCGGCTGCTGGTATCATAAACTATGGACAGGTTAAAAGTGAACAATATATGTTTGTTGAAATACCCTTTGTAAGATGATTTTAAATTGCACTCGTGGATGTGGTTACGCTGCAAAAATTTTATTGTTGGAAAATGTGATTGATGCAGTCAAATTTTGCGGTTGTAATACCGTGACAGAGACCTCAAAATTCGTTATATTGCAGTCACAATACGGGTTCAGACTGCAATTTGAAATCATGCCTTGTACTACTTTATACTTAATAAGACTTATATGTTTACTATTAAAAAATGAAAGCTAGTTGTCAATGATATAGGGTGTGTTTGTTGTACACACACACATATGTTGCTTTCTTCTGTTTGTTCACAAATCAAATCTAGCCAAATGTCTCAAAAAGCACAAAAATGGTTTCTGTATAGGGAATCTTCGAGGGTCTAAAAGCATATAGAACCGAAGATGGGCGAATCCTTCTTTTCCGACCGGAGGAGAATGCTCTACGCATGAAGATAGGGGCTGATAGGTTGTGTATGTCGTCACCATCGGTTGAGCAGTTTGTTGATGCTGTTAAGCAAACAGTTCTTGCCAATAAACGTTGGGTATGTATTTCCTCTTATCTCTCTTTGTGGTCTTTTCGGTCTATCAGCTTCATGCATGGTTTTACATCGCGGTTGTAGTCACGTGCATTGCGATCTTTCATATTGTGGAAAATTGCAGACAGACGCAGCTTTAATTACGGTTGCAATTTTCACATTGCGGAGATCGCCAAAAACTTATGTTGTGGCCATAATATTGGTTCTGAACCACAATTTAATATCATGACTTCAGGCATATATATGATGATATGCGCACACAATAGATACGAAACATTGAGCTTTCAAAATTGAAACAGGTACCTCCTCCAGGGAAAGGGACGCTTTATCTTAGGCCTTTGCTGATGGGAACAGGAGCTGCATTAGGCCTGGCTCCATCACCTGAGTACACATTTCTCATTTATTGCTCCCCTGTTGGAAAGTTCCACGAGGTCAGCCATGGATTTGAATTTACTTATATTGTTTTGTTAATAAGGAAAAGATTCATCTTACAACTTGTTGAATTTCATATTCATGATTCCTTCTTTTTATTTTAAAAAAAAAAAATAACAGGGAGGAAGACTAAACTTAAAAGTGGAGGATAAATTTCATCGATCAATAGCTGGCAGTGGTGGAACAGGAGGAATCAAGAGTGTTACTAATTATTCCCCAGTAAGCATGGCAATAGTGATAGTAGTATATTATATACATCACCGTTTGATGGTGTTTTTCCTCCAAATTGAATATTATATATTTTCCTTGGTTGTGACTTGTGAAAAGTTGTGGGATTTGAGAAGAAATCACATCAAAGGACTGATGCATATTGTTACTTAGGCTGCTATGTCAAATCACAATCATATTATAAGCTTTCACTCTTCATTATGCATATTTTTGTGCTGTGTAGGTATATACTGCAGTAACTGAAGCAAAAGCCAATGGATTTTCTGATGTCTTGTTCTTGGATTCAGTAACTGGAAAAAATATTGAGGAGGCTACTGCGTGCAATATATTTGTTGTGAAGGTACATCAACAACCTTAATTTCATATGAACATATACTACTGTAAACAAATTTGATGTTCAAACCATATTTTACTATATCCGAAACAAAAATTGGTTGAATCTTTGTGTTTTGTATTAATCTTGTTAAGGAAAATCATATCTTCACTCCGGCAATAGATGGATCTATTCTGCCTGGGGTCACACGAAAATCCATCATAGACATCGCCATTGATTTGGGTTATAAGGTATTTATTTTTCCCACCCAATGTTTGCCATTATTTTCTTCAAATTTACAATATAGATGATTAATGATTTATGGTTGTAAACTGACAAAAGAATTTTTGTAACAAAACTATGTTCAGGTCATAGAACGTTCCATATCAGTGGAGGAAATGATGAGTGCTGATGAAGTGTTCTGCACAGGAACTGCAGTGGTTGTTACCTCTGTTGCATCTGTAACATATAAGGAAGCAAGGTAATTAAACTGCACTTTTAATCAATCACTTTCTCTTTGTCTTACATATTTTATGTTCCCTTTCATTTTAGTAAATTTTTTTGTTGAAAATATCTTGTGCACCTAATGATAATGCTAAACACAAGGAAAATATTGGCAATGCAGAGCTGAATATAAAACAGGTGCAGAAACGTTGTCTGAAAAACTACGAGGAATACTGGTCGGAATACAAACAGGGTGTATCGAGGACAAAAAGTCGTGGACAGTCCAAGTAGATTGAGAAATTGACATCACCTTGTTAAACGATAAATACTAGTCTTTGTTATTTATTTTCCTAATCATCAATGATATGTTTGGATTTCAGTTGCAAACATACAGGTAGAGGTAGTCTAGAGATATGTTTAGCACAATAAAACTCTGAACATGCCGAGTCCAAACTTAATAAAGCAAGTTATTTGCTGCAACTTGTGTGTGAATCTGCTTTGTGTGGTAGTAAAGTAACTTATGAGAGATTAGTTTTTCCGTTGTAGCCTGTAGCTTGGAAGAACACTATATGAGAAAACTTAGTTATTTTAGTTTTTCCGTTGTAGCCTGTAGCTTGGAAGAACACTATGAGAAAACAGTTATTTACACTTTACTTCTTCTTTTTTTTTTTACGAAAACCAACTTAGTGCATTTTATTCACAATAATAGGTTCAATACAGGGTGGACATAAATTAAAAACTTGGTGACTTGCTAAAGAACGAGATGCCCGAGATAACTCATGGGCCACTCAATTGGCTTGACTCCTAACAAAACTTACCTTAAAGTTTTGATTCAGAGAAAGTAGCTCTTTACAAGCCTCAATAATTTCACCATACTATGTGTTGTTCTTAATTCCACAGACTTTAAATCCTGGAATACTTGGAAACAGTCCATTTCTATCTCTACTAGATCATGAGATAAATTCTGTAGCCACCAAATTGTCTCCCTCAGACCTCTAGCTTTGATTTCTTTGATCTCTGGTATACCTTGGAAATTTGCTGTAAATGCTGCACGAAATTGTCTTCTACATCGTGGATACAAGCTCCTATGCAGTATATGTTGTACTCTACGAAACAAGCGGCATCTATGTTACATTTTACTGTACCCTCCTGCGGTTTGGTCCATTTCTGAACCAGATTCTGATCTGAAATCTGGGTTGTAACCTCTGTTTGAACTCTAAACCGAACCCAGTCCTCCAACGCCTCTTTCGCGCGCCCATTCACCTCAAAAACCGACGGTAACTCATCATCCCAACATTTATTGTTTCTTCTCCACCATACCATCCACAACACCATGACAAACTTTTCCATACACACCTTATTTAACCGCTCCATAAGATTGAAAACTGTTTCGGCAAGGCCTTCTGCGCGCATCAGAACTGGGTCCACCGAATGCCATAAATATTGCTTGATAATAGGCCGACCGAGCTGAATAATTACAACTGCTGCTAAGCCTCCAAATTGGCAATTATTATCATGAACGATTAAATATGCTCCCTTCATATTTTTTGTCCCGTCAATTGGTGGTGACATCAAAAAAGCATTCGCCTTGTCATGAAGCCATGATTGATACCAAACACTAATATTTGTGTCATCTATGATTTTCCATTTTACTCCTCCCTTGATCACTACCTGCGAAGCTTAGATACCACGTCACAGAAACTTGGTCAATAAGTTTCAACCTTACTTCCCTAACATTGCCAAATTGAAGCCGTAACAATTAATGGCGAAATCTCATACCACTGTGCTCCTTTCTCATAGCAAGCTTTTCCGACCTAAGCAAGTTAATTCCTTTTGAAATCATTTTATTTGAACCCCACCAAAATGAATTAGTCATTATCTCCAACTCCTGCTCTAAAGACTCGAGGTAACATTATTGAATTCATGTAGTAGGTTGGAATTTCTTGAGCTACTCATTTCACTAACGATTCTCTACCTGCTTTTTGATAAATCTTTCTCGGGCTACCCTTGGATCTTCTTCCTTCCAATCATTGAAGACACACCTAAATACCTCCCCATTCTGATGCATTCCGTCACATTCAATGTGGCTGAGATATTGTCTTTCATGTCTTGTGTCATATTCCTGCTATAATATATATTCGATTTGCCTAAATTGATTGCTTGGTCTGATGCTTTTTCGTAATTATGGAGTATATCTTTCATGCACCGGTGCCTCGCGAAGATCTTCCTTGAAAAACAAAAAACAATCGCCAGCAAAAAGGAGGTGTGAGAGGCTTGGAGCTCCTCTACACACCCTGACACATGAATATCTCCTCTCGGTTCGACTCTTTTAATAAGGGTTGTTAGCCCCTCTGCACGCAATATAAAGAAGTGTGGTAATACAGGGTCTAACCATCACCGAGTAAAGGATTGATCCAAGCCACATAGAAATCCATTTTCTCCATTTTTTTTCGAAAAAAAAAAAAACCATCTTACTCATAATCTCTTACCTCCAACCAACCCTATCATAAACTTTGCTAATGTCTATGTTAAGAGCTACTTCTCCAGCTTTTTCCCTAGTATCGCATTTCATATGATGAATAGTTTCCACAACAACCATAACATTATTATTAATCTATCTATTAAGGAGAGGCTTCAATCTATTGGCTAGCACCTTCGAGGTGACTTTATAAATCACATTACACGTTGCTTTAATTATTCTCTTTTTTAGGTATATTTACCATTCTCTCTTAATCTTTACATAACTGCTTTTAAATATAAAGTTTATTTTTCATTTGAAGAATTTAATCGCCATCAATTATAAAAAAAAAAAATTACACATGCTCAACCTCATGTTATTTGTAGATATATTTCAAAAATACTAAGGATTGGTTTAGCAAAAAGTAACATATGGATAAACTAGCAAGTAACGAATGAACTTATAAAGAAAATAAATTAGCCAATAACATATAAACTAGATATTGAATGAGTTAGAAATAAGATAATGAAGATAGAAAAATGAGAGAAGATATAATGCAAGTAAATTATAAGTTCAAACACTGTTTGAAGTAGTATCTCAAAAAATATTATAAACTCATGAGAGAAAAATGTTATCAAGCAACTCTATTTTGACCCTACAAGCTTATACACCATATTTATAAAATCGGGTGTGGCTTAAATACTATATAACTACTAGATTGATACATGTGAATCTAGCATATCCAACGTTAAAAAAAGAGAAATGCTAGCAACTCATATTCTAACACACGTTTTTCAACATACTCTCTTTGATTGGTTAAAAATTCACATTGGTTCCATTAAATTTATGAAACCCACATGATTTAGTGGGACCCATATTAAACAAAATACTTGAATACAAATAACTTACCCAACTTGTTGGTTTAATCTAGAGGAAGGATCCACTATTCCTAAAGATGGTGGGTTGAACACTAATCAATACATTAAAAGAATTACAGTTAACCCCTATAAAAACATATAAAATTAGAGTCATAATTATCATTATCCTCAATGGACTCTCTTAAGTTATTATCCTAATGTTTGTGTTATCAATCTCATCATTAAATAAAAAAGATGAGATAAAATTTTAATATAAAAAATTTCAATTGTAAGATTGATAACCCCGAGAAACATGAGAGAAAAAAACTTTGAGAGGATTCATACATATATTACTTTTGAAAAATGATGTATAGTTAATATTTTTTGAATAAAAAAGGAGAAAAATCTCAAACAAAAAACTAGAGAGACCTTTGGGGAACAAGGATCCCCTTTTGTCTCCTTAGAGTACATTAGAAACAAAATGAGGAACATCAAAGTAAACTCTCTAAGGATAAATTTTGTAGTTAGAAATTGGACATTCATTACTCAAAATTGTTACAACCTTGTTGAATCTATCTCAATTAAGAGGTGAGTGAGACAAAAAGGGGATCTTGTGGTAATGAACCTCCATTTTTGGCTCCTATTTTCTCTAGCAATCAAGAAGCTTAGGATGATCAAAGTCTTGACTTGCATAACTCCTTTGACCTCCTGGGGTTGAGAAAGATCAAACAAATGCTAGGAACATTACCAACACCATCCTAGATAAGGGTGCTTTTTCAGTGATCCCCATCAATCTAGAGGTGTCTTCTTGTGAGGAAGTTATACCCCCATTGATTGTGGGAAGCACCACTGATCAGCAGCTGAAGTTGAATGATGGGAGGTTGTCATTCCCCATCATTCCCTCAACCTTATCTCTGCAGGATGACATTGTTGGGAGGCTGTCATTTCCCAGGGTCATACCTGCTACCTCAATTAGAGTTGTGGATCTAGACAGGTTGAAGCCTTGGGTAGATACTCCAGTTCTTACTCATATGCCGCAACCTATAACTACCAGCTATGCTAATTTGACAACTGGCAAGCTCCCTTCAAGCCAAACCTTGGTTCCTGCTTCCAAATCCTCTCTCCATTTTGCTGCAGCCCTAAAGAGTGTGCAAATTCTTTCCAAATTTTGGGGGGATGAAGTAGAAGAATTAAAAGAGGTGATGGAGGACACTCTCGGCCATGACAAGAGGTTTGAGATGGAAGACTATGCTGAAGCCACCATATCAGACTTTGAGTAGCACTATCCAAGTCTATCTGAGAGCACTAAGGCATAGAGAAAGAAGAAGAAGCAGGTGAACAAAGTGAAACCTTTTAGCTTTAACTCAGCCAGAATGAGGACCCGTGTCTAAAAGGGTACCTCCAAAGCTGCCTTGGCAGATATATAATAGTTGGTTCAATTGCAAAAGAATAACTAGGAATATCAATACTTTTGTTCACATTTTCATAGAGAGGGTAGTCTTATAGCTATTGTTTGGCCAATAACGGTCATAATTTGACTAGTTTTTTGTACAATGGTGGTCTTTGACACCACTTTCCTTAGGGCCTTTCCTTTATTGTGATAGATCCAATTTTTCTTTTCATAAGTTTTGCACTTTGTGACTCTGCTGTATTGGTTCAAGCCTCTCCTGTATTTTATGTTTTATTGCTTTGATAAAAAAAAATCTCAATTAAGAGGTGAGTGAGACCTCTCTCTATAGCCAACAAAATAACAAGGGAAATGGACCAAAGCTCCGCCATCATATGCGATTGCATTAATATGTCAACTTAAGTTTTATTTTAATTTTTCTTTCGATAAAAGATAGGATCTCAAATTGTTATTAAATAACATAAAAATTATCCAAGAGTGGTTAAACCAGATGATATAAATTTATTTTAGCTTAATATATGTCATACCCCATTTTTTACCCATTTTCGATTCATTTTTCTCGTCTTTTAAAGCCGAGATTTTTTCGTCGTTTCAGACGAAATTTCGTCAGAGATGTATTTTAAAATACCTCATTTTTGTTTCGAAGGCGACCGTTTTATTTTTATTTTTATTAATATTTTTATTTTTATTATTTTGTATTTATTTCATTTTTAAAAATTTTATCATTAATATTTTATTTTTATTTTTAATTATTTTCGTTTTTTATTGTTTTTCATTTTTTTATTTCAGTCTTTTGTTTTTAGTCCAATTTATTCTGTCCAGATGTCCAGAGGGGCATTTTTGTCCATAATTTTCCACCAACCCTAATTTTGCACTATAAATAGTGCATTAATTGTACTGTTCAAGGGCCAAAAAAGGTCAGATTTTGAGTCAGAAAAAGAGAACAATTCGGCCACCACCAACACAGCCCAAAAAACCCTAATTTCTATACAAAGTCCCAAAATCATAAAGAACCAAAATCTCACAGCCACCAACACAACCCAAAACCAACATCAACCACAAATCGAATCATCAACCACAAAACCAACATCAACCACAAACCGAATCATCAACCACAGAACCAACATCAACCACAAATCGGTCAAACCCAACCACAAAATCACCAAAGCCGAACCGAGTTCAACACCAACCAAAGCTAACTCAAACCCGAATCCGAGCCAAAAAGAAAAAGAAAAGATAGTTTTTTTAGAAAACTTTGGACCTAGATCTAGGTTTTTTAAAAAAGATACGAAATTTTTGTGTTGATATTCGGAGAGAGCGTGAAAAAAGATTTCGGAAAATGTAAAAAAAAAAAAAAGAGTTTTGAACTCCGGCGCGGTGGTGCCGTCGTCTTGGTCGGCCGGCCACCGCGTCGGAATTCCCTTCCGGTCGCCGGAATTGTAGAAAGAAGGCATAGCCTTTTATTGAGAGAAGGGAAGAGTGAGAGGGAGAAGAGAAAGATGGTGTCTTTTTTTCAGATTTTTGCCTTTTAAGCAAAAACAAACTGGGCCTGATTGACCAGTGGGCCGCACGGCCCAAAGCTCTTTTCTTTTCCCTTCTTTATGTTTCCTTCTTGCACTCCCTTCTTTCTCTCCTACACCTCCCTTTCTTTTTTCTATTTTCTTTCTTTATTTCTTGCATTTTCTTTTCCTCCTTTTCTTTTATTGTTTTTTTTTTTTTTGCATTTTCATTTACATTTTTGCATTCTATTATTCCATGCCCATTTTATTTCTGTTCTATTTATTTTTTTTGTTTTTTTTATATTTTTATACCATTTATTAGTACTAAGTTTATTTTTAATGCATTTTTCTCTTTTGGTAGTTTAGTTTATTTTTGTTTTTTCTTTTTTTCTGCATTGTTATTTTATTTTATTTTATATTTCATGCATTTTATTTCTTTATTTATTTTTATGCAACATATTTATTTAATGTCTTGCATATCAAGCATTTTTATTTCTTTATTTATTTTTATGCAACATATTTATTTAATGTCTTGCATATCATGCATTTTATTTTCCTTTTTTTATTTTCTTTATTTTTTATGCAACATATTTATTTAATGTCTTGAATATCATGCATTTTATTTTCCTTTTATTTTTATGCAACATATTTATTTAATGTCTAACATCTCATGCATTTTTTTTATTTTCCTTTTTTATTTTATGTAACATATTTATTTAATGTCTAATATCTCATGCATTTTTATTTATTTTTACTTTTTTTTGGCATATTTATTTATTTTAATGCATTTGCAAATTTTATTTTTATTTATTTCTTTGTCAATTTTATTTTATTTATACCTTAGAATGTATTTAGGGACAATGTAAATATAAATGAGAATATCGCACCGACACCCACATTTATTTACTCCGCTTTATGTCAAAAACGATAAAAAATAAAATTAATGACCGTATCCGAGGAAAATGACCCTCATTTGATCCAACGTCATCTTGAGGGATCCGGCGCGCTTTAGATTACCTCAGCACACTTTAGTTTTTGGACCTTAGGAATTAATCAAAATTTTCACAAAAACATTCAAATAATAAAAAATCAAAAACATTTCAAATAATCAAAATCCCAAAAAAATCAACCTTGGATTTCAAACCAAGTGACTTTTCTTTTTTATCAAATTTTAATCAACTTTAATTATCTAAACTTTTTCCTCAATTAAAATCAACCAAACTCGCATTTTTATTATTCTATGTCATTTCGGCCTCTTATCTTTCTCAAACTTTAAAATCAATCAAAACAAACTACCCGGCTTTTTACCCCGAACTACGTGATTTTGATCCCGCTCGGGTACGTAGGCAAAAGACTTTGTTTTTTCAAATCAACAAAATAACATAAACATTTTTCTTTCTTTCTCTCATCATTTTAGTCCTTTTACACTTATGCCTTTATTTACAAATAAGTAATTAATTTGCATAAAGATAAATAAAAACAAGAGGTTCCTATAAAGTATTATAGACGTTTAGGGTGCTAATATCTTCCCTTTGCGTAACCAAACCCCGGACCTTTGATCTCTAAAAATAGGGTTTTTTGAATTTTCCCCCATTTCCTCGGAAAAAATAAAAGCTCGATGGTGAACTTAAAATTGCGAGTCAACGCTAATTAATAGCTTGATATCCAAAAATCACCGCGACAATATAGGTTCGATGTTTGAATTGAGCCACGACAATTCAACAACATTGAAATTTTTAGGAGATACTTTCCGTCCATTGTATTCCTACTTGATTTGAGAGATTAGTCTAGTAGTTTTTGCAGAGAAAATACTCAAAATATATATATTTTTGGATTATTGAAGATACTCAATTTATAAAACAAAAAATATATATCATAAAGCTATATTTGATTATCTGACGAGTGACGAATAAATAATTTAAGTCGAGTGCAAAAAATATTTTTTTGTGCAAAATAATTGTTTTATCAATAAATTCATATAGAAGTTATATTTGATTGTATGACGACTAACTAATTTATGACGAGTGCAAAATCATTGTTTTATCAATAAATATTTTAATTTTTAATTTAAAGGAATTATGTTGGTATCTTTATAATAATGAATTTTTTCACCAAAAAAAAATCTTTTTAATAATTAATTATGCAATATATATGTGTGTGTGTGAGAGAGAGAATTAATTAATGATAGTTCACTTTTAACTAATTGATCAGTAAAAATATTTATATAACGTACAATTTATACATTATATTATAACTAGTGTATTACAAATGTGATAAATTTTATTAAGACAAAATAAGATTGTTTAGAAAAAATATGTTACTTTAATTCTTGATTTTTTTTAAATAAAATAGGGATACCATGAAGCATGTCACTTTCACAGAATTTTTTGTTTTTATTTCATCTACATTTTAAATCATTGTTTATATTTTTAATTCTCTGTTTTAAACAAAATTTGATGTGATTGTTTAAAATTTAAAATTCTTATTAATTTGGCTGTAGAAATACCAATTATTATTTGTTATTTGGAATACAAAATAGAAATATTTTAAGGAAATGTCGCTATTGCTATACCAAATTTGAAACATTGATTTGACCGTATCGCCTATTATTGCTATTTTTTATAATCACTTATCATTGGTATTTAATTATTGTTTCTCATTGATTCTATATCACACAATAATGTTGTAAAAAAATAGACATTTAGTTTTTTTTTTTTTGTGATGATACTAAAAGGAGTTCTGTAAAAAAAAATTGATGACTTAGTTTTATTTTTCTTAGTTGGTCATTTATGTTTTTTTTTTACGAATGGAGATTTATGTTAGTGTTTATTTGCACAAATAGTTATTTTAATAAGTTTATGTTAAAAAAAAAACACAAATGATATTTTAATATTAAAGGTATGCGATGAGTTGTTTTCTATAAACTGGTCGAAGAGAAGTTTTGGTCAAATCAATGGTTCAAGCAATTTTTACATATGTGATGAGTTGCTTTCTACTTCTGATGAGTTAATGTGAGCATATTGAAGGTATGATTAGTAAGTTCTAGTGGGATAGCAAACAAGGTGAGTCTAAAATTCATTGGATTAAATGGAAGACATCATGTAAGGAAAAAAGATAGGCGGAATATGCTTTAGAACATTTCATGAGTTTATTCTTGATATGTTGTTTAAACAAGGTTGTCGTATTATGCATAACGACAACTTATTGATCTCACAAAGTTTGAAAACAAGGTATTTTCTTAGGAGCAATTTCTTGAAAACTTCGATTGGTTATTGCCCAAGTTATACCTGGAGAAGTACTTTGCAAGCTCATGTGGTTGTTATTGGGAAAGCTGGTATTTGGAAAGTGGGGAATGGTTGTCTGATTAACGTATGGAAGGATTGGCTTTCTTATCAAAACGGCACAAGATTTGGTCCCCTAAACCCCCCCTAATTGTTATAATATGGTTATCTTGAATCTCATTCATCATGATATTTGATATTGAAATGTCCCTTTAATTAATGAAATTTGTGTCCCTTTTGAGGCTCAACAAATTCTTCAATTGCTAATTTCTTTCTCTCAATTACAAGATAAATTTGTGTGGGGTGTTTCACGGTCATCTATTTTTTCTATGAGGAGTTCATACAATTTCTTAAAGGCAGTGCGTGAGGTATATATCTCTCATAGCTCAATGCAGGACATTGATCACCAAGTGTGGAAAAAATTATGGAAAATAAAAAGTATTCCAACACGTCCATTTTTCTTGGAGGATTCTACATGCAAAACTACCTGTAAAAAATGACCTTTTTAAAAAGGGAATAAGTAGCGATCCATTGTGTGCAACACAATGAGACAATTTCACACTTTATGGAGTGTCATTGGTCAAAGCATATATGATTTGCTTCCTCTTTAGGAGTGATATTTAATTCACATGATTCCAGGTACGTACCTTTTCAGGAGTGGTTGGAGAGAAATATTATTGATGATGATGATATTATATTCCATGTTTTAACATTGTTATGAAATATATAGTCCATGTTTTAACCTTGTGTTATGAAATATTGTGTGCTAGAAAAAAGAAATGTTTTGAGGGGATTGATATTGATCTGGTGTTCAAAAGGCACAAAGATCTATTGTGAATTTTAAGAGTGCTAATATGGTGTTGTTGGAGACACTAAGAGCATCTCCAATGGGGGGTCTTTTACTTAACAAGGACTTCACCCTATTAAGGACCCCCATTGGAGGAAGAAAATATGGGCATATGTTAGTTAATAGACAATTATATAAGGATTTTCTCTCCCTTCTGAGCAACTAACGGGTCCCACGATCAAAAGTAGTAATAAAATATGTATAAGTTGGTTCCATCTTTCAAAAGAAGTAATATTGCTATTAACACTATATTTTGTATAATGATGCAAAGTTAGTGGGACCTAACTTATAAGGGAACTAACAGGTCTTTTCTGAATCTTATAGCAGAATCAGATGCGTCTAATGTGGTATTGGCGTTGAATGCTCATCAACAATCTCCCACCTATGTCGGCTCCATTATTAGAGATTGTATTTGTTTTAATGTTTGCTTTCGTAGTTTAAATTTTTTGCATGTTAGGCGTGAAGCCAACCAAGCTGCTCATTATTTAGTCAAATATGCACTTCATAATTTAGATTGCATATGAATCGAAGAGACTCCTCCTTATATTTCTGCAGTCTTGACATTTGATTTATTATCAGACTCGTTAATAAAATTGTCTTTATCATTAAAAAATATATTATAATATTGAGATAATGTAGTTTCTTCAAAAAAAATATCGAGATAACTTCCATAAATATGCCAAATTTATTCCTTTTCTTTCTCTCATCCGTTCTTCAAATTTTCAAATCCAAAACCTTAAACTAAAACACCTAATTTTTTTTTCCATAAATGACTTCATAGCAACAATTTGAATTCATAAATCCAAAATAACCGATGAATAGAAAGTAGAAAGTAGAAACATAATTGATATTCATCTCTAATTATAGAATAAAAGCTATGGTTCACATAATCACAAAATATAATATAAACGAAAACAATGCAAAAAGTGTGTAACTTAAACACTAACGATAAAAACAAAAACAACATAAAGGACCAATATTAAATAAAGATCAAAATTAAAAGATGATTAACGTAGTTTTGCCTATACTCATTGTAATTAACCATTTAAGTTAGTGTCAAATATTTTTGTTAAAATATCACTTATGTAATAATGAAGTATGTTAAAAAAAATGTTTTGCAAACTTTATAGACTTGATCTAATGGTAAAACACCAAATTTTAAATCTAAAAGTCGTTGATTTGGACTTCGTTTATGTTTTGAAGAAAGATAAATATAAACATATTTACATTTATAAGTTTTTAAAAGTCTAAAAGTCTTGATTGTCTTGAACCCAAACATCATTTCTTCTTAAATTTTTATTAAGAAAAAAAAATAAAGCTTTGCTAGTTTTTTTTAACAAAATTGATCGATTACTTGATTTATAATATTTGTTGATGAAATATTTATCTCTTAAATTAGGCTTAAATTCAAAAACAATAAGAAGAAATCGTGTTTAAGAACATTTTTTAACAAAATTGGTTGAAAAACCTACTTAAGTTGGTCGATTGGTGTTGTCTTGAGATCTTGTAGTGTGCTCCTCGTTGAAGTTCGATTTGGTTGAAAAAATAGACAACACTATAAATATTTTAGGTGACAGCTTAGGTACCCCCGTCAATAAAAGGTGGGTAACACAATTCATGCTGAGTTGACACCAATCAAAGTTATTTGTTTGTTTTTTTATTATTTTTAATATTACATAAATACAATGCTTTGATTGAGTCAACTCAACATAAATAGTATTACCCACCTTTTATTGATGGGTGGACCGTAGATCTCACTATCTAGGAATTAAGACCCCAAAGCCAAGGGTGTGAACCCTTAAAATAGGGCTGGACGTCCTCCAAGAGGGCAGAGGGCCCACTTGACAATCACAAATAGCCCTTTGGGGGCGCCCTCAGCAGCTTACGAGGGCGCCCAAGTCATGGTTTTGGCCCTTTACGATTTAGGCCCAAAACCATGACCGGGTAGGCCCAGGAAAGGCTACAAATAGTAACCTGGGATCATTCCCGAGGCATGACCTAAACACAGCACAGAAACCCTAGTTTCTAGAAGTATTGTACTCACTGCCAGTACAGTTGGCGCCCACCGTGGGGCTACGGTAAAACTGACCTAGCCACCGTCTCCCAGAGAAAAACGATAGATCCACGGCCCCTGAGAGCAATCAGAGCGCCGTATATCCACCATATCTCCCTAGACCTACCCCTAACTCTAATCAAACGCCCCGTTTCTTGTTCGAAACATCAATTAGTCCCTCCGAAATTCGCAGTCCCGACTGGCAGCCTTCAGTCGCGATTGTTGAACCTTGATAACCGACCCGAAAATGACCATCGTCGCCATCATTGTTCATGGACCCAGAGGCGGCGAAAGCAGTACGGCAACAGATCCAACAACTTCGCAGCCACAGTAAAACGTTGCAAGTTAACGTCATCGACTTGGATCCAAGGGAAGAATTCCAGAACGAGCGTCTTGAACCCACGGAGGATCTGAAGGAAGTCACAATAGGCCCGGAGCCACATCAAACCACCAAGGTGGGGACTTCTTTGGATCCCGCCGAAGAACAAAGTCTAGTGGATCTCCTGAGAAGAAACTTAGACCTGTTCGCCTGGCAACCATCAGACATGCCCGGCATCGACCCTACCATCGTATGCCACCACCTCGCCCTACGCCCAGGAGTGAAGCCAGTGGCTCAGCGCAAAAGGAAATTAGGCGAAGAAAGGAGGAAAGCAGTAGATGAAGAGGTGGCCAAGTTAAGAGACGCCCGTTTCATAAGTGAAATCAAGTATCCTACATGGCTGGCAAACGTCGTCCTCGTAAAAAAAGCTAACGGAAAATGGCGCATGTGCGTCGACTACACCGATCTGAACACCGCCTGCCCAAAAGACCCATATCCCCTCCCAAACATTGACCACCTTATCGACAACGCGTCAGGGTACCAAACCCTGAGTTTCATGGACGCATACTCCGGCTACAACCAAATAAAGATGGATCCTCTCGACACCCCAAAAACGGCCTTCATGACTAATCACCACAACTACCACTACGAAGTTATGCCTTTTGGCTTAAAGAACGCCGGCGCCACCTTTCAAAGGTTAATGGACACCGCCTTTGCAGAACAAATCGGAAAGAATTTGGAGGTCTACATCGACGATCTGGTAGTAAAAACAAAACATGACAAAAGCCATGCAAAGGATCTAGAAGAGATCTTCGATCAAGTTCGCGCGTATAACATGCGTCTCAACCCTGCCAAATGCTCTTTTGGGGTTCACGCAGGGAAATTCCTAGGCTTCATGCTGACCCGGCGCGGTATCGAGGCAAACCCTGACAAGTGTCAGGCGATAATCAACATGAGAAGTCCCTCTAGCATTAAGGAGGTGCAGCAGTTGACGGGTAGGCTCGCAGCGCTCTCCAGGTTTTTATCATGTGCCGGCGATAAAGCTTTCTCTTTCTTTGCTTCAATAAAGAAGAAGGAACTTTTCCAATGGACTGAAGAGTGCGAAGATGCGTTCGCAAAGATCAAGACGTTCCTTTCCAGCCCGCCAGTTCTGCATCGTCCAGATGCAGGCGCCGTCCTTTTCCTCTACCTATCTATATCGGAAAATGCTATGAGTTCCGTCCTGGTGCAAGATTCTGACGAAGGTGAAAAACCAGTGTATTTTGTGAGCAAGGTATTCAAGGGAGCCGAGCTGAGATACCAGAAAATAGAGCGCCTGGCTCTAGCAGTGGTAGCAACATCGAGGAAACTGCGACCATATTTTCAAGGACATAGAGTTGTTGTCAAATCCAACTACCCCATCAAGCAAGTGCTGGGGAAACCAGACCTGGCGGGAAGAATGGTATCCTGGGCAGTGGAATTGTCCGAATATGACATTCAATATCTTCCTAGAGGCAGCATAAAGTCACAGGTCCTGGCTGACTTCCTAGTAGAATTTTCATCCCCGGTGGAAGAAGTCGCCCCTTTTGTATGGTTGTTATCGGTCGACGGATCATCAAACCTCAAAGGTAGTGGAGCCGGCATAGTGTCGGAGGGTCCAGGGGGCCTAATCATAGAGCAGTCGCTGAGATTTGAGTTCAAGGCGAGCAACAACCAGGCGGAGTATGAAGCCCTGGTAGCGGGCATGAAGCTGGCACAAGAGATGGGAGCGGAAAACTTGAGGGCGAAGAGCGACTCCCAGTTGGTGACGAGCCAAATTACCGGGGAATACCAAGCGAAGGACAGTCAACTTATCAAATACTTAGCAAAGGTCAACAGTTTAGCCTCCACCTTCAAATTCTTCGAGGCAATCTACGTTCCAAGAGAGCAGAATTCAAGAGCCGACCTTTTGTCTAAACTGGCCAGCACCAAACGCCCGGGGAACAACAGAACGGTCATCCAGGAGGTGCTGGCGGCCCCCAGCACAGAGATCATGGAAGTAGGCGCCGTGGAGAATGAGGAGGATGGGTGGATGACGCCTCTCATCAAATACCTCACGGGAGCATTTAATCCCAAAAGCGAGGAGGAAGAGCTGCAGATACGAAAGAAGGCTTCGAAGTATTGCATGGTCGCTGGCAAATTATACAAGAGAGGCAAGGCATCGCCTCTGCTCAGGTGCTTAGGTGAAAACGAGACCCACCTCGTCCTCTTAGAAGTGCACGAAGGCGTATGCGGGAGCCACATCGGCGGACGATCCTTGGCCGCGAAGCTGTTAAGAGCAGATTACTACTGGCCAACAATGATCCAAGAGAGCGCAGACTTTGTACGAAAGTGTGACAAGTGTCAAAGGTTTTTTGATAAGAAGCACGCCCCTGCTTGCGAACTCACCTCAGTCTTTTCCCCATGGCCTTTTCATAAGTGGGCAGTGGATATTGTAGGCCCATTCCCGTTGGCACCAGGACAACTGAAATTTCTCATAGTCGGAGTGGATTACTTCACAAAGTGGGTCGAGGCCGAAGCGGTCGCCAAAATCACGGCGGACAGAGTAATACGCTTCTACTGGAAGAAAATAATATGCAGGTTTGGGCTACCCAAAGTTATAGTATCTGACAACGGGACCCAGTTCGCCAGTTCGAAGGTGGTAGAATTCTGCAATCAACTCGGAATCCAGACGAAGTTTGTCTCAGTCATCCATCCCCAAGCAAACGGGCAAGCCGAATCTGCAAACAAGGTGATCTTGAACGGCATAAAAAAGAAGCTTGACGACGCCAAAGGACTTTGGGCTGACCAATTGCATGAGGTGCTCTGGTCATATCACACGACGCCTCATTCCACAACCAAGGAAACCCCGTTCACCATGGTATACGGCGCCGACGCTATGCTGCCTGTAGAAATCGACACACCAACATGGCGCCGGGAGAACTTCTCAGAAGAGGCTAATGAGGCGAGCTTACTATGCGGAATAGACATGATTGACGAGGTACGAGAGGCCGCCCACATCCGGGAATTCGCCGCCAAACAAAGAGCAGCCCGCCGGTACAATTCAAAAGTAATACCAAGAGACATGAAAGAAGGAGATTTGGTCTTAAGACAGGTCGTCGCGCCCACCCGAATTGGAAAGTTACTACCCAACTGGGAAGGACCATACCGAGTCAGAGAAAAACTAGCACACGGAGCATACAAGCTGGAGGAGCTGAATGGAGACACGATACCACGAACCTGGAATGCCGCCAACCTACGCCATTACTACAGCTGAGTACTTCACCATCCTTACAAACAAGCCACACAAGGTCGAACTGCTGTAAAGTTTTGCTTGCATTTTCTTTTGAATTGTTTGTATTTTGATTTCAACTAACAAATAGGAAGCACTCTTTTCCCCGCGAAAGCTGGGTTTTTAATGAGTCATCAATTTCCGTTTATCCTTATCTCTGTTTGACTCCAGTATCACAGTTATCGACGAAACGAGATAGTCAGCATCAACTCACGAAGGGCGCGCCTAACCCCAAAGGGGTTGCCACCTAATTCCTTAACCCTAAAAGACAGGGCTCTAAGACGTCGTGTGCTTAAAATGAAAATGCCACCTAATTCCTTAACCCTAAAAGACAGGGCTCTAAGACGTCGTGTGCTTAAAATGAAAATGCCACCTAATTCCTTAACCCTAAAAGACAGGGCTCTAAGACGTCGTGTGCTTAAAATGAAAATGCCACCTAATTCCTTAACCCTAAAAGACAGGGCTCTAAGACGTCGTGAGCTTAAAATAAAATCGCCGCCTAATTCCTTAACCCCCAAGAGGGCTCTAAGACGTCGCGAGACGAAAATAAGATCGCCGCCTAATTCCTTAACCCCCAAGAGGGCTCTAAGACGTCGCGAGACGAAAACAAGATCGCCGCCTAATTCCTTAACCCCCAAGAGGGCTCTAAGACGTCGCGAGCCGAAAAACAAAATCGCCACTTAATTCCTTAACCCTAAAAAAGGGCTCTAAGGCGTCGTAAGCAGAAAACGAAAACGTCGCGAAAATAAAAGAATTCATGCATAAGATGCCTCAATAAAGCAATAACATCGGAAAGCTCAACGGTTTGACAATCTTAAATAAATCGAGAAAACGGACAAGTAATAACTACCGCCCAAGAAGC
Source organism: Medicago ruthenica (assembly GCA_018208015.1). Classification (NCBI taxonomy): domain Eukaryota; kingdom Viridiplantae; phylum Streptophyta; class Magnoliopsida; order Fabales; family Fabaceae; genus Medicago; species Medicago ruthenica. The sequence goes on from CM031374.1 coordinate 74,367,093, forward strand.
ATTATCATCACCATCATTGAATAAGAAACCAACGAAATATAGTACAAATCACGCATCAATACAAATTCAAGAAAGTTCAAGATCAAAGTAAATTAAAGTTACAACAAAGACTATTGTTCATCCACAAGGACGCCATCTACAATTATCTTGAAAGAATCCATAGACGAAAGATCAGCTTCAGGATGGAGGAAGGCGACCTGCTCCTTCGCACGATCAAACCCAGTCTCGAAAGACAGCGCCAGCTCTCCTTTGGCTTCCGCAACATCAGCCTTCAACGCCGTCTCCCTCTCAACCCCCGAGGCGACCTCTTGCCTCAAACGTATGATCACCGCGTCCTTCCCAGCTAAGTCAGCGTCATGACCAACCTTCAAGTCACTGATTTGTTCGTCGAACTCGGCCCTCATCACCTCCGCCGCCTCCTTGACCTCTTCCTCCTTGCCCTCCTGAACCTCTTGTAATTCCTTCTCCAGTAGCTTCACCCTTTCCAGCAACGTTTCTCCATTACGAACTGACTCCGCATATTTGCAATCAACGGACATCAAAAGCATAATAGACCGCAAACAGTTCACGCCGATATCCCTCGTCGCAAAAGGAACAGGGTTCTGCATCCCAGCGGTCACATCATCAGGGTTGCAAACTATCTTCTCTTTCACGTAGGCTTCGAAATCAAAATCCTTGTCCCAGAAAGACCGAACATCCCGGCGGGGACCAGTAAGCTCAATGGCGGGATGAGAATGCGCCCGCTTAGACCTCCTCTCTTTTATCACCCCTTCCTCCCCATCCGCCGCCTTCCTTTTCTTCTCCTCCCGAGTCTTCTCCTGCGCCACGTCCACAGCACACTCAGGTTGAGCGTCAAGAACAATCTCGGCTTTCTTTTTGGACTTACGAAGGATGAGCCTAGAAGAATCGCTAGTGTCAGCCACCCCGCCCGACCTCTTGGCCTTCAGCTCGGCCAAATACTGCTTCCTCTCTGCAGCTGTTAGTGGCGCCATTGATTCTGCAAGTCAAAAAACCAGAGCCAATACACAAATAATTAATAAAGAGAAAGGCAAAAAGCTAGACAAGCAAAGTTATGAAATCAACTCACGCAAATAGGTCTCTAAGCTATCGACATCTCCCTCTCTATTCAGCAACTCCCGGATATCCATGGGCAGCATTTTATCCAGGAAGGAAACGACACCTTGTTCATACGCACTCAACTGTTCAAAAGCAAACCCCGTAATGGAAGCTGGGGAACTCGTCCAGCAAATGGGAAATTTTAATTCATTATGTACGCGCCCTCCTCCCCTCACCCTAAGGAACGTCCGTCTCCAGTTCTTGTAATGAGAGGCATAAGGTGGAAACAACCGTTTCCCAGGGTGCGCGCCAACAGAGACCCAAGACGATTTGTCCACCCCCCGAGTACCGTAGAAGCTAAAGAAGCACCCGGCGGAAGGCTCAAAGCCTAATCCCTCGCAAGCTATCTCAAAGGCCCGGATGAACGCCCAACTGTTGGGCTGAAGCTGCGAGGGCGCCACATTCAACCACCTCAGGACAGTTACTCCGAAGGGCGTGAATGGATACTTCACGCCCAAATCTTCAAAGACCGCCGCATACATATAGAAGAACTCGTGGGCCCTACTCCTGGGCATCCGTAAGTATACTTTCTCACCAGGACGGCAGGGCTCCAGGATCACATCATCTTCGCATCCTGTCGAAGAAACATTAACCTTGCTTCGGAACAGCGCCACTCGTTCAGGATCCATAAACACGGACTCCAAGCGCATCATTTCGCTAGTGGAACCCCCTAGCCCCAAATCACTAGCGGACGCCATACCGTGATTTTCTTTCGTATAGGAGGGACCTGGACGAACAGAAAGAATAACACAATCAGATGAGTTCCCGCTATCGTCTTTATCCTCGCTATCACTCGAGTCGCTCGAAAACTCCCCTAAGAGGGAATGGCCATAGTAGGCATTTTCAAAGGCAACCCAATCGGTGGTGCCGTCCGATCGTTTTGCAAGCCTAACCGCCTCTCTCAATAACGCATCCCTTTCCTCCGAGTTAGCCGGAGATAGTACGTTTCCCTTCCCATCACACTCCCTGATAACTACCATGTCCTAGTTTGAATTACAAAAACGAAGCGCTAACGATCAGAGGACGAATTCTAAAAAAGGGATTACCTGTTTCGAATGAAGAAAAGCTGGACGAAGAAAGGAATGATTTGATTCTGGAGGAGAGCGTTGATTCTAAGAACTGTTTGCAATTGGCGAAGGACGTGCGTTTCGGACAAAGAAAGGAGAAGGAAAGTGAAAAGACAAAGAAAGGGACTGATTAAATCCGCGTTCAGTTTAAAGTAAAAAGCCTGGGAAAACGCGCAGATGACGTCACTTAAGTTGGCACGATTTCCGAGAACCGCTAAGATTACGACACGTCAGCGAGAACGAACGGTCGCCTCACGCCAGCCGTCGGATCCCAATAAGAGGCGTCCTCAACACGCGGTCCAAAGGACGCGGCGAGCTACACGCAGTTTAATCACTTCGCCTTGTACCAAGACTTGTGCTTGTTGGGCTAGCATAAATATTCCTGTTGGGCTGGCGCCCAACACTCTCGTAGGGCTAGTGCCGCCCACTAAGGTACTCAAAACAAAACATGGAGCTAATACCCACGTTGGGCTAGTATCCGTGTTGGGCCAGTACCCACGCAGGGTTTAAACACCCACGTTGGGCTAGTATTCATAAAATTTTTTCACATGGCTTCGTGACTAGTAAGCCCCACTTGCCGGGCAAAGGATCATAGACAAACCCCCTGTAAACAGTTTAATCACTTCGCCTTGTACCAAGACTCGTGCTTGTTGGGCTGTGGACCGTAGATCTCACTATCTAGGAATTAAGACCCCAAAGCCAAGGGTGTGAACCCTTAAAATAGGGCTGGACGTCCTCCAAGAGGGCAGAGGGCCCACTTGACAATCACAAATAGCCCTTTGGGGGCGCCCTCAGCAGCTTACGAGGGCGCCCAAGTCATGGTTTTGGCCCTTTACGATTTAGGCCCAAAACCATGACCGGGTAGGCCCAGGAAAGACTACAAATAGTAACCTTGGGATCATTCCCGAGGCATGACCTAAACACAGCACAGAAACCCTAGTTTCTAGAAGTATTGTACTCACTGCCAGTACAATGGGTAAACAAGAATGTCCCAATATTTTATAGGGACCAATTTAAAAAAAGAAGAGCTTAACCGACTAACTTAATATAAACATATAACTTAAACTAGTAACAAACCCGTGCGGTCGCACGGGTATAGCAATGAATTTAGATAAAAAAAACAATAAATTGTTGTAAAATTGTATCATTTGCATTGGTGTGAATTATTGAGATTAGATTTTAGAGCAAAAATATTAATACATTGCGATACAAAATAAATGTGGAATTTAGTGGAGAAGGTAAGTGGTTAGTGAACGGAATTAATGGTATTTAGGAATATTATTAAAGATGTTAATTGAGGTGTGGAAGAGAATTGAATTATATGCAAATAAATGGTTTATTGGAGGTATAATTATGATAGTGTTGGTAGAGGTAAGACAGGTGACACGTTAATATTTTGCTCTTAATACTGTGCTCATAATTGTCATGGTGACGATTAATATTTTGACCCTTAAAAGTTGCTATTTGTAAGTAAGTTATGTGATAAAAGTACAATCATGTATATTAACTTTTAATGTAGTTCAATTATTTTTCATATTAACATTTCGCCGACATATTTGTTAGTTTCTATTAAAATTGAAAAGTATATAAAAAAGAATTAATGAATAATAAAATATGTCTACCCGTTGAAAAAAAAATAGGAAAAAAAGAAAGCATATAGAAATTGCAGAACTTAAATAATGAGTTAATATTTATGAAGGAATTAGGGGGGTAAAAGGTGTAAATTATAGATGGGTTAAAAATCGGTGGGTCAGGCTTGTAAATATGTCAAATATGAACCAATCAAAGTTATTTGTTTGTTTTTTTATTATTTTTAATATTACATAAATACATTGCTTTGATTGAGTCAACTCAACATAAATAGTATTACCCACCTTTTATTGATGGGTAAACAAGAATGTCCCAATATTTTATAGGGACCAATTTAAAAAAAGAAGAGCTTAACCGACTAACTTAATATAAACATATAACTTAAATAGCGAAAAGTGTGTGAGAGAAGGAAGGAAGAGTATCCATAGATTTGGCTTTTGATTATTGTCTTCATTAGGACAAAATCACACCTCAACTACCACTTTCTTTCTTTGTAACAAAATCCAGCTAATATTAAAAAACACAACACACGCCGCTAAACGATAACTACTTCTTTTCTTTTCTCTTCTTTCTCTTCTCAATATCTTATTCTTCTTCTTCTTCTTAAAAAACAAACAAATGAAGTCGGTAATGGAACTCATCTGAAGCGGTTAAACTTTCTCTCACAATAACAAATCGAAGAGAGAGAAAGTGTGAATGGCTGTGGAATACACATGCTGCGAATCGGAGTTCTTCATCCACATATTGGTTATCATCTTCTTAGTAGTGTTCGCTGGTTTAATGTCCGGACTCACCTTAGGTCTCATGTCTTTGAGTCTCGTTGATCTTGAAGTTCTTGCTAAGTCTGGTACTCCTCGCGATCGTAAACACGCCGGTAACGTTACTAATTCTTCAAATTATTATTGCTTAATTAGAACTAACCCCGTATCTAATTAATTTATTATTCCCTAATTTTTTTGGAATATTCGAATAACTTTAGCAGCTTGATGTTATGGAAATTACAATTTTCCTTGTTTTGGAAAATTATTATGCATTTATTGATTTGGAAGAATATTCTGTTCAACTTGTTTTTTGTTGCTATTATGCAGAGAAGATATTACCTGTTGTGAGAAATCAGCATTTATTGCTTTGTACCTTGCTAATTTGCAATGCCGCCGCCATGGAGGTACTACTACCTCTTTCGATTGATTGATTTATTTGAGTTTATCTACTGACACAAGTTCCATGATCTATTTTAAGCTTATTTCCATAAGCTCTTCGGGATAACTTATGAAAACAACTTATAACTTATATGAAAACAGTTCACTTTATTTTTTCTTTTGTTATGGAAATAGTTTATAGATTATACATAAACTATTACATAAACGTATAAACACTTAATTAAGCTGTATATCGAAACAAGAACTAAAATCATATGCCCTCTTTTATTGAAAACATGCAACTTTATGAAAATTCAAAAATAGTTATACATAATCAATTATATAATAAACCTTTATGCTATAAATGATTAATTCATGTAATATTCAAAGATGGCTTAAAATCATATGCTAGTTTGTATGTTGTTCTTATATGGATTTAATATTCAAAACCGTGGCTGTTGGTTTTTTCAGGCACTTCCTATTTTTCTTGATAGTCTTGTTACTGCTTGGGGTGCGATCCTGATTTCAGTCACGTTGATTCTTCTCTTCGGTGAGGTCAGATAGTTTTATCCCTATATGTTTCAACTAATATACAGGCATATAATGCTGTTTAGTTTTCTACTTAATGGTGCTCGTTGTTCAATAAGTTTTTCAAGGATACCCTCACTAGGGTCATGTTGAATGATGGTTTTAAGTTTTAAAATTGGATTTATGCATGCCATTTCTTTGTCTATTACTTAACTTGATAACATGAATGCATATATTAGTGTTTTTATATATCATTTCCTGTCAAAGTGCTCTAACATATGTCTTCTTGTGTGAAGATTATACCCCAATCAGTTTGTTCTCGATATGGTTTGGCCATTGGTGCATCAGTCACTCCTTTTGTCCGCGTGCTTGTATGGATATGTTATCCAGTTGCTTTTCCAATTAGCAAGGTGACATACATTGAGTGTAATTTCTATTACTTTCATTTGAATAAACAAGGAGAAAAATTTATGTATATTCTGTCCTATTCTTCTTTTCTTCTCAGTTTTTCTGTCTTTATGTGATTTTCCAGTTGTTGGACTATTTGCTGGGTCATCGACATGAAGCCCTTTTCCGCAGAGCTGAGTTGAAAACACTAGTAGATTTGCATGGTAATGAGGTCTGTATCAGCACTTGACTATATTTTACAGTGTTTGTATTCATTTGCTTTTGTGATTGAACAAATTTTGTGTGGTGTCATACGTTAGTGTGCCGCTTTTATTCTACCTTTTCTTTTTTTAATGTAAATATGTAATTTGACTGAAATGTCACTTAGGGCTATATGTGTGCTTCTCTTCTGGTTCTTTATAACACTGCACTTGGAATTCATGCTTACACATGGTTCTTTATAACACTGCACTTGGAATTCATGCTTACACATGGTTGTGGTTCTGTTCATGATTGAATTGTATTAGGCTGGAAAAGGTGGGGAACTGACACATGATGAAACAACGATAATTGCTGGGGCACTTGAACTCAGTGAGAAGACAGCCAGTGATGCTATGACTCCTATATCTGAAACATTTGCTATTGATATTAATTCGAAGCTTGATAGGTAAGTTGTGCAAAACTATTTTTATATTAAAGCTGAATTTTGTATTTTATGCAAATTTTATTCATAATTAAATACCTATTACCAAGCAGGGAACTGATGACTGAAATATTGGAGAAAGGACATAGCAGAGTCCCAGTCTATTATGAGCAGTCTACTAACATTATTGGACTAATACTGGTATATTAATTTTTCTCTCTTTAATCCATTAGCACTGAAGAACAGCTGCTGTAAAAACCACATACAGCTTCGCCTCAACTGTTTTGAAGCACCTTCTTTTTTAATAAAAATTCAATGTGGCAACTTTCTTACCCAGAGGATTAATATACATGTCAACCATTTTTGACTGTTGGATCAAAACTATCAACCTAGAAACTATCAGACTCTCATGATTTACTTTTTTAAGGCTCTTTATTTGCAAAGAAATTTAACTTGATGTTCATCCTCCACGTGAGACGATATCATCACTTGGAGTTCTACCTAGTTCTATAAGTGCTCAACAACAGAGTACTTTAGGAAATTGAAAAAGTTCTAAGACAACTTAAGTTGAAGGGCCAAACCTCCACACTAGACAATACCATTTCATGGAATTGGAGTCTCATAATGAGTTATATACTTATATTAATTCTTAATAACTAGATATTTTAGGGAATTGAATAAATTATTGGACAAATTAAGTTGAAAATCAGGCTACACAACACATTATTACCCACACTTCATCCTGAGTATATAGCCGGTGCAATGCAAGGGGGTTGGTTTTTTAAGAAAATAAACAAATGTTGTGGAATACAGATTGTGCGTCAAAAAGAAAAAGAAGGTTGTGCCTCATGTTGTAGGAGTTGATTACAGATGATAGGACTATTTGTAAACTTTCTACCTTAGGCACTACTGACCCTATAATATCTCCTCTAATTAATATTTTCTCTTGTTGGGAATCTTATTTTCTATCATTTCATTTTAGAGCCATAAGCGGCCATTTTGGACTGTGTTAAGATATTAATAGGACATTGCCCTATTGGCATGGCTAGAATTTCTGCTAACCAAAGAACAGGTCTGAACTCTGAAGTATTTAGAGAGCAAAGGAGATGGAAATAATGTTTCTTAGGATAGAGCAAGAAAAGTGACAATTAATGTTTTCGTTCAATTGATACTTGATTAAAAATTATCAAATGTTTCTTTTCAGATGTGGAGTATTTGAGCTTTCTATAGGAATGAGCAAGAAAAGTCATCTATAGGGTTCAAATTAATTTAAAAACCATCTCTATGTGTGATGAGCTGGTCCTAGGTTGAAGTCTAAGGTCTTGTGATATTTATGTCATTCCTGGGAAGATGGTTGAAGCGAACTGTGTTTTAACTGCCTCCTGCATGTTGATCCACTATGAAACAATCTTAGTATGCTGTTATCCATAACCAAATAACACTCTTAAGGTTTCTGAGAGCTGTAATTGGATGGTCAGCTATTAGCCACTAGTAGTAAGATATATATCACTTTCAAGTCTTCAGGTCATATATGATGTAGCAAATAAAATAATTGGTTACTTTGCAAACAATTTCGCTACACAAGTCATAAATATACAAGGGTTCTGGTAAATAAGCCATCATTAGTTAAGCCAGTTGTGATATTTGTTGTTGTAGAACACATGTACTCGATTTTAGGACATATACATGCCAAATTTATTTTTGCAATAAAAAAATGATGCTGCTTGGGTAGACTTTGGGTATGGCATGCCTCAAAATTACATTATTTATTTTCTCGTTGGGTCTACGTGAGAATAAGCGATACCTACATCATGCATTCTTTATTTGTTCCTACGATTCTGTTTGGTCCTATTTTTTATGTTAGGAAGTTTTGTATGATGAGATTGCTATTCCTTTGTGCCATTCTTTTCCCTATATATTTTTTCTATTGTTCATTTGGTCTGTATTTTCTCTTTTTTTTTTGTTATTAGTTACTACCTTTTAATTTCTGAATATGTGCTGCACAATTGTAGATCAAGAACTTATTGACAATTCATCCAGAAGATGAATCACCTGTAAAGAGTGTAACCATACGCAGGATTCCAAGGTATCTTGTACTACTCTGTCCCAAAATATAAGCAAAAATGAGTCAACATAAGTTGATGTATTTGGTACAAATTTTGAACCAAATACATTAACTTTTGTTGACCAATTTTTGTTTATATTTTGGGACGGAGGGAGTATATATCATGTGAGGCTTGTACTCACCTCACACTTGCCCTAACAAGTTTCATAATGTACTTAGTTGGCATTATGTCACCATAATTTGAACACTTGTTTAAAATTACATATGTTGACAGGGTTCCAGAAAGTATGCCACTGTATGACATTTTGAATGAGTTTCAGAAGGGCCATAGTCACATGGCCGTTGTCGTACGACAATGCGATAAAACCAAGCAACCATCTTCCAAAAATTGTGCAAATGGTAAGAACATGCTTTTAACATTTTGAAATAGTATTTCTTTTGCAAATATTTTAATTAGATCCCGTTGGAACTGAAGATTTCTTTCAAAATTAATGATGTGTGTCTTATGCTTTTAAAATAGATTCTGTGAGAGATGTGAAGGTGGATATTGATGGTGAAAAGCCTCTCCAAGAGAAAGTCTTGAAACCCAAGATACCAATCCAAAAGTGGAAAAGCTTTCCAAATACTAACAAGTCGAATAGGGGTGGTTCTCGGAGCAGAAAATGGTCAAAAAATATGTACTCAGATATTTTAGAGATAGATGGTAGTCCCCTTCCAAATATCCCTGAAGAAGAAGAAGCTGTTGGAATAATTACAATGGAAGATGTTATTGAAGAGCTTTTACAGGTACTAATAAATTTTTTAGTAAACCTCATCCACTCTTGAAATCTAGGTAGAAAACACGCTTATTTACCTGTAGACAGTTTACTCACGTCTATTTTTCTGTAGGAGGAGATATTCGATGAGACAGATCATCATTTTGAAGACTCATGACAATGGCTTTTTCATTAAACCTACCGTTTTCAGAATTTCGTTGTCCGGACCCAATCGATAATTAGATAATGCGGTTTAGGGTGAGAGCTGCTGTTTAGAGATCTGAGGCGTGATTAGAACATCAGTAATGAAATCTAGGGACGAGAAAGCTGTTAATACTTGTACGTCAAACTTTCTTTTTAGAGATGTACACGGTACACTAATGTGTCTTTAAGGTAATGAGGCATGCCAGCAAATCATGGTATATTTTTAGTTGATAACTACTTGTTTGGATTGCATTCCTATTTCGCAAGAACATTTCGTAAATTTGACTAAGGAGAAAATACATAGCAATATTATTGCAACAAAGAACAACATTATTTTAAGAGGAGTGTTATGAACACTCATTCTTTCATTAAGTGAAATTAATGTGGGTCTTATACTTTGAAAATGAATCTCATATAAAGTGGTGAGATCTATGAGTTTCATTCATTAAAAGATTGAGGGTCTGTTTGGCAAAAATAGCGGATAGCTGATAGCTTATAGCTTATGACTGATGACTGATAGCTGATGACTGATGACTTATGACTGATAAGTTAACTGAAGTGTTTCGTAAAATTAGCAGTTCAACTAGCTGATAGATGTAAAATGGCATAAAATGACATTTTTATATCATTCAATTTTTTATGAAAACAAGTACAACATACATTAGTAATAATTTTATTTAGTTCAAAATAACAAAAGGTATATTTTCATCAAATTTAAACACAACTGAAGGTATATTGATTTGCATGTAAAAAAAAGTATATTGATTTGTAAAAAAAAAAAACTAAAAAACTGAAGGTATGTCGTATAAAGAATAAAGCAACGAAAGTAAGTGATTTTTTTTGTTTTGAAAAAGAAGTGGATATTTATTAGCACAAAAGACATTAGTATTTATGATGCAGTTATATTAATAAATTGTAAAGGGTAAAAAATGATTTTAAATAAAATAATAAGGGTAAAAGAGGAAGAAAAAACAATAAGTTATAAGCTATAAGCTCAAACGCTACTTGAAATAACGTCTGAAAAATAAGCTATAAGCTTCTGAAATAAGCTATAAGCTCCTGACGAAAAGACTTTTACCAAACAGGTCTTTTTTTGTCAGACAAGCTTATAAGCTAAGCTATAAGACATAAGCTTGTTTTTGTGTCTTACCAAACAAACTCTGAGTGTTAAATAAACGGTTAGAAAGAGAGAGTTCATAAAATTTCTTATTTTAAACTAAAGGAGTGCTAACAATACTCTTTTTTAACATTAATCACTCACTCTCTTAGGGTAAATCCTTTTTAAGCTTCACTCAATAAGAGAATGAGTCTTAGAGTGAGTGTTAAAAAGAGAGTATTGTTAACATTTCTCTTTAAACTATCGGTTTTAATTTCTAAACTTTGTTGGTATCAAGTAACCTTTCAAAGATCCGAGTCACTAATCCTAAACATCAATGATTTTGTAACTTGTGTATTTGTTAGTTCAGTCGGTCATGCCGTGATAGGCTTCTCTTGATGTCTTTCATAGCATTAAAACCAAACAGTATCACCTGGTTTCCTTTACATGTTTTACCCCAGATGATAGATAAAAAATTGAATAGGTTGATCTTTGTAAAAAAAATAAGTAACGTTTTCATTTTATTGTAGTTTGATGGCATGATCAATACCTGCATCCAATCAGATGCGATTGGCTGCTTCGAGTTAAGTTTTCACAAACTTGTAATTTTTAAATAATAACATTGAATTGATCATTAATCCAAAAAAATAAAAAACATTGAATCGATCATCCATTCTTTAAAAAAAAAAATGTCCATCATTCTTCTTTTCCCACGACAAAATACTACTAACATTTTATGTGTACAAAAAAATAGTAAAGAAATGCCACTTCTGCAACACGCACATCACGTGCACCATTTTGGTTAGTTTAACTCAACTCAAATTAGAACGACACGTATTAGATCACGTTAGCAAATGTTACTGTTTAAATTTTGGTTAGATTAACTCACATTAGAAAAACACTCATTAGATATTTTAACTTATTTGAAAATACAAGTCAAACATAAATAAAACTAATAATTACACAATTTTTATTTAAACAATTCTGCAAGAGCACTTGTTAGCATTATAGTAACTTTAGAACACAAACAAACAAAATTAATGACACACATAGGTTGTCAAATGATTACTGATGGAAGTGGATAAGTAGCTCAATTGGTTTGAATTATGAAAAAAATGGTTTATATGTTTCACCACCCTTGGATTTTGAAGTTGCATCAAACAAAATGATGCACAAGTCACCCCATGGATGCACACATTGAGCTCGCCCTGCGTCATTTCTACCTTGTCTGATGCAACTTTGCGGCCATTATTGTTGTTTTAGGCTTTGTTTGAGACTTTGGAGGAGAAGGGAGGGGAGAGTTTGGGAGGGATAAGATTGGAGGAAAAAATTTGAGAGTGTGCTTTTCTGGTGAATGATAATAAAATACTTATGATTAATGTAATTTTAATTTAGCAAGTATTATAACATTATATATTGGATTTGAAAAATTTACCAAAATCCATCAAAATTCTCCAAAACCCTCGTCTAATACAATTTTTTAGTTCTCCAAATTATAAGAAAACTAAGTCCCTCAAAACCCTTGCCTCTCAAAGCTCTTTATTCTTTCAACTTCTTCCTTTTTTTTCAAGCCCTCCCCTCCCCTCCCCGCCAAACTAGGGATGGCAATTGGACCCAGGTCTGATGGGCACCCGCAAAAATACCTACAATGGGTAGGGTAAAACCCCGCTTTCATGGGTTCAGGCTTGGGTCCGGGTAATTACCCGCAAATTTAAATGGGTATGGGCCGGGGTATGGGCACTATACTACCCAACCCCGCAACCCGCATATACATATTTATATAATATGATAAATAATTTATTTATTTTTTACTGTACAATTAATTAATTTATTTAGTTATTCAAGCCTAAATCTTAATCTAAAAACTACTTAATTTATTTGAAATTTATTGGATCATATTTTTATTTCAATTGTGATGTTTTTTTATTGTCTTTTCATAATTAAAGTGCGAGTATGTGCACTTGGGTGTCCAGAGAGTATGGAGAATGGCACTAAAGTTGTTGCCCACGAGGATACAGGCTCGGGTACAGATATTTTTTATAAACGCAGATATGGGGAGGGGTACTATAGTACCCTACCCATGGGGTACCCATTGCCATCCCTACTCCAAACCCCCCAAAAACAGAGCCTTAGGAGAGATGGTAGAGGAGAGAGAGAGAGAGAGAGAGAAATAATTAAGTAAGGAAGGTGCATAATAGCAGTATGCAGACTAGTTATAAATCTGACGGTGAGAGATCATTGACCACTCATCAAATGGTCCATATTAGAATTTGGGAGGGTTTATAATCAAAAAGCTGCACCAACCTCAATAATACACACACCCACTCAACGCCGCGCACACTCACTACACTCTTTTCCAATCCAAAATGTCAATAACCCAAAACCTCACCATTTCAATCTCTTCTTCTTCATCTTCTTTCTTATCTCCTTCCAATTTCAATTCCAGGTACCAATCATTCATTTCGAATCCGACCCATTACTGTTTATGAACTATGTTCTTAAAAAATTCTATCTTTTTCTGTTTACTCTTTCAAATATTGAATTTTTTTACGCAGGAATCAGGTATCATTGCCTGTGAAGAGTGTCAGCATTTGTAAATGCGTTGCTACACCCCAAGAAGCTGAAACTGGTTGGTAACCTGCCCTGTAATCTTATCATTTCGGTTTGATTATTGTAATTTATGATTTTACTTCAGATTCAACAATAACATGTTTTAAGCAGCTTCAAAATTACTTTTTGAAATTCATTTTCATTATGGTAAACAAACATAAAATTGCTTTTATTTTGCTTAAAAACTTCTAAGTTATTGAATATCAAAATCAATGTGTGTGTGTGTGTGTGTGTGTGTGTGTATATATATATATATATTCAATTTGTAACAAGCTGAGGTGCATATCAGGGGAAGTGGTTCACTTTTAGCTTGATCTAAATAGACAATAGATATGGTTCCTTTCTTTTATGCTTTTTTAGTTGGCAAGGTCATCAAATGATATTTTGGGTAGGTAGAGTTTTCGGGCTGCTTAATTATTTTAGTTGATTGTGTGTTGAAAGGGTTTCGGTAGTGGTTTATTACTTTATTAGTCTTGAAAATGAGCATGCTAGTTGCTCCATTGAATTATTATAGATCTAGTTTTTGAGGGAGATTAAATTTGTTTATGCTCTTTTTGTTTTGAAGCCTACAAGACAAGGGTCTCTCGCAATGAAAATTTGGGTAAACTTCAAGCTGGCTATCTCTTTCCCGAGGTATGTGATGTTGCTTGATCTATATGCTTTTGGTCTTTCTCTTCTTCATTTATATGTCAAAATATCAATCTCTTGTAATTTACCATTGAGATTTGCTTATGTCATCTACCTCAAGAAGGATAAATAAGAAGGAATTGGAGAAACATGTACCGTTTTACTTATTCATTTGTTTGTTTTATGTATGTGCACATCACTATTTCTTTCACACCCTCCAACTTTGTAGTTAATTCTTTCTATGACGACTTCTTTTCTTCCTTCCTCAACACTGATCTTGTTTTGTTTTGCCATTTTATTGCAAAAAATAGATTGCTAGAAGAAGGTCTGCACACTTGCTGAAGTACCCTGATGCAAAAATAATAAGCCTTGGGATTGGTGATACTACTGAACCCATTCCTGAAATCATAACTTCTGCATTGGCAAAGGTAGAACTATGGTGTGAGTGAAGCTGTTTTTCATGTTTGAACTTTCGATAGTAGAATATAGTCTGTTCGTTTTGTTTGTCTATTTTCAAAAAGTGATTATTATTGTTCTGTTGAAGTTTAGCTCTATGATTATTATTTTAACTGAGCATTTGAATTTATCTTTTTAATTTAATCAGAAATCACATGCATTGTCAACCTTAGAAGGATATAGTGGTTATGGAGCTGAACAGGGTGAAAAGGTATGTCACGTTGATATCTTTTATAGGTTTTGCATCTTCTGTCCATTTTTTCATTCTTGTATCCTTCCACAATCTATATTTTTCCAACCTTTGTGATAGTTTATTTATAATTCTTGTATCCATTATAAATATAATTTTCCACGGCGTTAATTGGAGAATGAGAGATATTACTTTTTTTATGTTATGATTTCCTGTTTTTTCTTGATCCTTCCTTAGACACTTAATAAATTTTTAATAACCTCTCCTTGTATTTGAACTCCATTTACCGCGTATGCTTTACTGTTGTGCATTGTATGCACTTTTCTTTGCTCTTAAGTCTTACAAGAGGATAAATTCATGACTTAGTACAAATTCGGCTGTGAATTCTTCCCAAATTAGTGTAGGTTTTGACCAATACTTGTTATATATCATTTTATGGTTTCTCTCTTCAATTTATATTTTATATTCCAAAGCATTGGGATAACAATCAAAACATTATCTTTGTAATAATTCTAAATTCTATAAAAAAAAAGGTCCTGCAGTGAGGGGTTCCAACTGCCAAAGTTCAGTCGTTGCTATTTATGTTAATATTTTCCATTGGGGGAATGCAAGTTGATGAAGATGCAAAGAGTTTGACATCGAAACATATAATTGCTAAAATTTTAGTCTTAAGCATGTAAATTTTTTTATTTTTGCTGCCTCCTTTTTACACAAGTTTATGATGCTTGGAATCCCTAATCTATGCAGCCATTAAGAAGTGCAATTGCGTCAACATTTTACCCTGATCTTGGCATAGAAGATGATGATATATTTGTCTCAGATGGAGCAAAGTGTGATATATCTCGTCTCCAGGTTCATTTTGTATTTTTTTAATAGATTATGTCCTTAAATCACCTATTCTATCCATTGCGTTCTTCTCCTGGTCCACTTACTATTATTATTTGAGTTCAGATACACCTCTATGTGAATGTAACTAATTTCTTTTATTTTCATTTTGTGGCAGATTGTCTTCGGTTCGAATGTGAAAATGGCTGTGCAGGATCCATCCTACCCGGTAATTCATATCTATGTTCTTGTTTATTATTATCTTTTCATCATTTGCTTAAGCATTTAATTATGTTTTAATATGCCATAAATGGTGGCTTTAGTTCTGTTCCAATTGTGGCATTTTATTGATTTAGTGTGTGATCTGCTAACTGATTTTAATTCATTAATCTATTTTTTTATGCATTTGATGTAATACAAGTAGTTAGATCATCAAGTTGTATATTTTGTTTATGTAAAGTAAGAGGACTTGAAATAATGTTATTCTAATATTTGAGAAAGATTTTTTCAGTATTTTTTATTCAAAAACCTTGAATGGAAAGACTGTACAGTACTTGAAAAAGTGACATGTGAACATGTGTAAGATATAGACAATTTCAATAATTCACTGTGAATGATGTTTCAACTTTGACTCAATTTTTTTTTTCTTTATGGAATAATTATTTATTTTTAAAAATAACATGTGGATTGAATCTGAGTTTTTGCTACGGGGGCTTAATTGTTAGTGTAATAAACTGTGTTAAACTGGTTGGATGAGTGTTTGTTTGTACTTGTAGGCATTCACAGTTTATTTGTTATTTGGAATTATGCAAAACCATATTGAATTCTTTAGAAAACGAATGCAATATGATTGGAATTATACCTAAAATTAGGAAAGTGAGGGAACACTTTACTGGCCTTTTGTTTCTTGTAGCTTCTCTGTAAATAACGGATCTTTAATATGCAGGCCTATGTCGACTCGAGTGTAATTATGGGCCAGACTGGTCTCTACCAAAAGGATGTTCAAAAGTTTGCAAACATTGAATACATGAGGTGTAATCCAGAAAATGGTTTCTTTCCTGATTTGTCCTCTCTTTCTCGGCCAGATATTATTTTCTTCTGTTCTCCAAACAATCCTACTGGTGCTGCAGCAACAAGGGAGCAACTGGTCCAACTAGTTCAGTTTGCTAAGGACAATGGATCTATAATAGTATATGATTCAGCATACGCTATGTATATTTCTGGCGACAACCCACGCTCCATCTTTGAAATTCCTGGAGCCAAAGAGGTCAGTCCATCTAGAATATGATTCTGAGCATTTAAACCATGTTTGGACAAACAACTTAATTAAAAGCTTATAACATATATGTTTATCATACAAGTGCTTGTGTATAAGCTCTTTCTATAACAAAAGGTAAAATAAAGTCAAACTATTTTCATATAAACTGTTTTAATGCAATGCATCCGGTGGATTCTTCTTGATTACACATTATTTTCATATAACCTAAGGACAAGTGACTTCTGCTAGAACTTACATTTAGCTTGTGTGTGTGTTATTATACTTATTTTATTTTGCAACATGTCTCATTCCTTCTAGATTTAGTTACTGTCATATTTTACCAGAAATCTCCTGTTTCTAACATGAGACTAGCTTTGACCTAGCTGATTCAATAATGTCATGTTGACTTTTTAATTCTAGTGCTGACTTCCTTGGATACTTTTTAATGATAGAAAATACTTCCTTGGATACTAAATTTTCAAAGCTATCTTTGAACTATGCTACATTATTTTGGGAAAATTTTGTCAGCTTACTTGTACAAGTGGATTTATACCTTTCTAGATTGTCTGGAAGATTAATCTTTGCTTTACCACCATGGAAATTTGTGTAACAAAAACAATGAAATGATAATATCAATCAGAACATTTAGAGGATTGTTAATCTGCTTTTGTTGACGTTTAGGGAATTCAGTCAAATATAAATGTGAATGACATGTTATGTTGTTTTGCAGGTTGCCATTGAAACTTCATCATTTAGCAAGTATGCTGGGTTCACTGGAGTCCGACTGGGTTGGACTGTGATTCCAAAGCAGTTACTGTTTTCTGATGGATTTCCCGTGGCCAAGGACTTCAACCGTATTGTATGTACTTGTTTCAATGGTGCATCAAATATTTCCCAGGCTGGTGGTCTGGCCTGCCTTTCACCAGAAGGCCTTAAGGTTGATTCCTTTGTTTTATTATTAATGAAGTTTCTGAAACAGAAAGAACTTTTCCATAAAATGCCGTTACTGAAGAAAAAACTTATTTGACATGTGTTTTTCAAAGAACAAGTTACATAATAGGCTTGCTGCATTTGAATGCAGGCTATGCGCGGGGCTATTGGATTCTACAAAGAAAATACTAATATAATAGTGGAGACATTTGATTCTCTCGGGTTTAAAGTGTATGGGGGGAAAAGTGCACCATACGTGTGGGTCCACTTCCCTGGCCAAAATTCATGGGATGTATTCAGTGAGATTCTTGAGAAGACACATGTGGTTACAACACCTGGGAGTGGTTTTGGACCTGGTGGTGAAGGTTTTGTCAGGGTCAGTGCCTTTGGTCACAGGGAAAATGTCTTGGAGGCCTGCAGAAGATTCAAGCAGCTATACAAGTGATGAATTAGAATATCTCAATTGGTTTCAAGCTGTATTATTGTGGACTGATGCTGTACGAGCTTTCTACAACCGGCGGTGGTGCTGTGTTTTAAATAATTTTCCTTAGAATTAAATTTAGACTATGTTGTAGAGACTGATTAGCGGCGTTCAATTACTGTCATACCATTTTCATTTTTATCATTGCATCATGGACCTGGAATCTGATGCAACACATCTTAGATGATGTTTAATGTCTTGTATGCTTCTATGGAAAATGTAGCAATTCAACATGGGTAACTGATTCCGTTAAAAGGCTTGCAGGTCTTCCTCAATTGAAATTTTTCTATTTATGTTAGAAAATCATGCATTGTTTTGAGGGAAAAATAGAAAATAAATTGACC
Source organism: Medicago ruthenica (assembly GCA_018208015.1). Classification (NCBI taxonomy): domain Eukaryota; kingdom Viridiplantae; phylum Streptophyta; class Magnoliopsida; order Fabales; family Fabaceae; genus Medicago; species Medicago ruthenica. The sequence continues at coordinate 74,385,404 of CM031374.1, forward strand.
ATGATAAAAATGTATTCTTACTTGAAGTAGTTATAAATACAATATTGATCTTCTACCTGGTGAATGCTGTGAGAATTTTGTTTCTACTAATGTTCGATATATAATCATCTAAGCAGTCATGCATGGGTTTCCGCAAGAGAGGTAATAGTTGTGTTGATTGGCTTGTAAAGTGTAGCTATAGCTCAAAATAAGGATTGAAGGTTTGGGTGGTTTAACATTAACCAACATGTCAGGATATTATGAATATTTGCCCTTATAGCACTGTAATCCTATTGACCATCGTTTCCGTGCAACACCACTTCTTTTCACATGTCTTTTTAGATTAAAAAAAAAAAAGAAAAGAAATGCTAACAAGTAAAGCACTTGCAAGTGCCCTAAGGACATTTGTTAAAAAGTTCAATAGAAATTTTATTTTGGAAATTGTATATTCGACCTATTAAAATAATAAAAAGCAACTTTTTCAACATAAAATTTAGCAATTGTTTTCATTTTTTTAATCTTTAACAAGCGCCCTTAATTGCAAAAAGTAAATGGAATGTGTCGTTTTGCACTATTTTGTTTTAATTATACTCCCTCCGGTCCTATATATAAGAAAATTTTCAAAAAAATTCTTGGTCCTATTTATAAGAAAATATCACAACTTTCAAGGTGTAGTTATTGTTTAAAAGACTTTTATACCCCTTATTTAATGTTTGTCTTTTTAAAATTAGTGGGTGTATTTAATGCTTCACAATTTTTTATGAGGGTGTATTTGTAAAAATATTTAAAAAGTTACATTAATTAATGAGTGTATTGGTTTTGATGTTTTTTTATTTTTCTTCTTATAATAAGGACCAGAGGGAGTATATTTATGTAAAATAAATTCAGAGTAAATTGTGAGATTAGTGCCACCCGATGTAGAGTTTGTGATGAGTTATATGAATCTTTAGAAAATGTAATTGAATTGTTTAAATAATTGAAAAGTGTAAAATCCCTTATTCTTAAAAGTTATTATGTCTAGCAACACCTAAACCTAATTTTTTTCCCTCTAATTGTCATGCATTAAATGCTAAAGATTGCAACCCTAAAAATCTTCCCTCCACTCTAATTTCAAATTTGAATTTTGTTGCACATTTATTATTATTATTTATTTAGTCAACCATGTAATGTTAACTTTTGGTTTACCCTGCCATTTCAGTTTCAAGATTTGTCTCCTTGATTGACTCATTGCATTAAATCACGTCCGTTACAATTCCCATGTGATGATCAAACCACACTTACTATCTGTGTCATTTTAGTATTTCATACAATATTATCTTCTTATGTTGTACTTTAAAAAAAACCATTGTATTTGATTTTTAGCGATTGTATTCTAGGTCATAAGACCCGTGCGGCGCATAAAAATTATGCGAAGTCCATTTAAACTCTCAAATTGAGTGTTGTGAATATGTAAGCTCGAAGTGTCAAAGCATGTAATATTGTATTTTCTTTTTCTTGTTTTTTCTTTATTTCCTTTTAACAAAAAAAATCCAAGCATTTAATTCCTTTTGATAAAAAACAAATCTAAGCAACCTCCTATTGTTTTGCATCCAAGTATTTTGTAACTAACGCTATCAAAAGACAGATTGTTGCTCATTAACAATTGTCAGTAAAATCATGTTTATTAAGCACAAAACTTACAAGATGTGTAAAAAGACTTTCCACATGTTTGGCACAATTGGTTAGTGCACAATGTGCACAGGTGTTGTAAACTTCGAGGTACCGAATTCAATTCCTATTTTTCAAAAAAAAAAAAAAACTACATGTACAAAAAATATAGAAGGGCAGCTACAAGTGTGAGGAAATATCAACCTCCCTTCAAAAAAAATTTTCAAATTTCATTAATGATGTTAATGATTTATCAACCTCCCTAAATCCACGCTTCAAAGTTCAAACACTCTTCCATAGCTTTTGATTGCAACCTACTAATGTCCAAAACTTCATTTCTGTTACACCAGCGGATGTAATACAGTGATTTATATCTATATTACATGATAATCTGAATAACATGTGTGTCCTAAGCATGGGGTCTTTAGATACTAATTAGTAGACTAGATCTTTAAATAACTACTACATAATACATAGTACAAAATCAAACAACTAAAACTGTTCTATACTACTAATCATCTCTGCTTTACATGTTGTCTTGTAATGTCCAGTTTGATTACATCGACTGCAATGCACTGTATGTTTGTCGCGATTATGGTCCTCCAAACAAATTCGTTTCTTTTCCGGTCGTCCTGGAGGTCGGCGAAATTTTGGTGGCCGCACAACTGCGATATCATTATCCAAAGCAGATTCGTTTGTTCTCCATTCAAGTTTTCTAGGGACAGGGTGTAACACCTCTGCATAGGTATCCCTGTAACTTGCAACAGTAAAACACTTTGCAGTGTATGCGTAGACATCCTTACGAGATGAGATAAGGGCTGCAACAGCGTGGGAACACGGTATCCCATACAGCTGCCAATCACGGCAGGAACAGCTGTGGCTGCCAATATTTACAATATCGGATCGATCAGCGGAAATAACCTCAAACTCTACCTCATCTGATCTAAGCACTTGATATGTGGATGCACGATTAATGGCTTCAACCATTCGTCTCTCTGCAGATGGAGTAAGCACAGAACACCATGAATTGCTTTTCAAACGCCTATCATCAAACTCAGTTTTAAGTTTGCTTTGAATCCGCTCAATCACCTGGATAATTGGCAACTCCTGGGCTTCAAGAATCCATTTATTGAACTCCTCAATATTAGAGGATAAATGACCATATCTTGTCCCTTCAAAATATACTAGGGCCCATTGGGAAGGATGAAAATGTTGTAACCATATGCCAGCATTGGGAGAGACCTCCTCTATTTCAGCCAGTTTTTCTCTGAATGCGTTAATTGTAGTAGCATATGCAGCACTCCATAGAAGATGGATAAGCCTAGAGTTCTTGAACTCTTTGCCAATGTTTTCACTTAAGTGGCGCATGCAGAATGCATGAGAAGATTTTGGGAACTTCCTTCTTATTGCATCCACAATACCCTTTTGCCCATCTGATAAAAATATAATCTGTGGCATGCACTCGGTATTCACCTCTAGTGCATTATGCAACTCAGACAGGAACCATGTCCAGCTTTCATCATTTTCTACATCGACAACAGCGAAAGCAAGAGGAAACAACCCACCATCAGCATCAAAAGAAGTTGCCGAAAGGAATGTGCTAAGGTATTTGCTTTTCAGCTGGATTCCACCAAGAGCAACAATGGGCAAACAACCATTAACAAAACCATGAATTGATGCGTAAAAGGAAATAAAGAGTCTATGAAAGCGGCTATCTGCACCAGTGGTAAATACCTCTGCAACACTTCCAGGATTTGTTTTCTTTATTTCTTCACAGTATGAAGGAAGTAGGTAAAATCCTTCTTCAGAAGAGCCATATATTGCAGCAAGGCCCCGTTCCTTTGCACGCCAAGCTTGCTTATATGGTATAGTTATACCATATTGCTTATGGATGTCATGTAAAATATCTTTTGGTTTATAATTGATGTTATCTCTTAACCTTTCTTCAATGAAACTCACAATCCAATCAATAGAAGCCTGGTGGTGTCCATTGAGTGCATTTCTCCCACAAGTATGAGTCCCTTCAAGACTTCTTATGGTAAACGTTGAAGCATTGGGGAGCTTGACAGCACGAATCCGCCATGGACAGCCCTCAGAGGCACACTTAGCAAAGTATCGAATCAAGTCGCTTTTAATAATACGAAGCTCAAAATGTTGTGCAATAGCAGCTTCTTTAATAGCATTCCGAAATGCTTTCACATCAGGGAATTCTTGACCAACAACAAAATTGTGGTCTTCCATACAGTCAAGATTTACTTATCTGTTTTGAGGTTTTAACTTCTATGTGGTAATAATCAAGCATTCAAACCTGTAATAAACCAGTAACAGCATCATCTTTTCTATCATATATACAAAACAGCTTAAAAGATTCCTCACCCAAACAACCTGCAATAATCCACAAAAAAATAATATCAACACATCAGAAGGCTGGTTTCAGAAAACAGAGAAGCTAAAGATCATAGAGCAGCAAAATCCTACAGAAATACAAGGATAACTTCTTAGAAAATGATTGCATCGTAATTACTATCATGACGATTATAAACAATTCCAACGTGAGAACATTGACACAAAAACATGGATAGGTTTGTAGGGAAGTGGGAGACCAAAGTTAGAAGAAAATTTAGTGGAGACTAAACTTAAAATGAGAGGTATTTTGTAGGGATTCATAATATAATCAAACCTCTATATGTGCATTTATTCTCTATTTTATATTTTCTTATATATCCATTCAACCAATACTCTACTCTCAACTCCATAATACTTACAATACACTCTTGTTGGCCCTTTCTCGCTCAACATTCAAACGAACTTGGAGATACCTTTTCATCACAGATTGAAATAAACATAGAGCATTCCGTCATTTCATCACACAACTTGGATCTAATGATTTACATGTTCTCTATTGCTTTGTATGATAAATTCAAAATAATGTAACAGCTTGCATGCGGTAAGGAGGACATTTGGATAGAGTGATAGATAACTTGATTAAGCACTTACCGAATGAACACTTGGTATCATGCAAGAGTTCGTGTGTAAGCTATTTCTATGATAAAAGAGGAAATGAGGGCAACTCAACATAAGCTGAAAACAGTTTGTTACAATAAGCTAAATTTCTGAAGGAACATATGAAAATAAGCTAAAACTAGTTTATGGCCATATGACAAACCATTTTTGTAAGCTCTTCCAAACAAACACTTATGCAAGTACTAATGTCATAAAATAAGCTCAAATAACTCTTGCAAACATTTACTGATATCTAGTTCATAATCGACATTTTTTACCCACTTTGTCGTTAGTGCATTTATTTTGATCTAATCCCCTCACCTTTTATCCATTGAACTTCCGTTTGGATTGGTTTATTTTTCAGCTTATGCAAATAAATAAGCTTTTATGTAATATACATAAGCTTGTCAAGGTAGTTTATGAAAAAACGAAGATACAATTTTCGTTGGTGAGAACTTACAAATCAGCATAAAAGCTTATTTATTTGCACAAGCTATTTTTCATAATCTCAAAGATAAGCCAATCCAAACCAGCCCAGATTTTTTATTTTTTGCAAACTTAACTTATGCAAGTTCTAAATGGATCCTAATTTGTGAACTAGCTTCTTTACTTGAAATATCTTTCCTATACTAGCATTTCTCTCCACACATTTATTTAAAATAACAAATAAATTCAACATGGGTATTAATTTAAACTAAGCAACATCAAATTCAATACTCTGCAATTAGTATTTCAATCTCAACCATGACTAATTAGTCTAATTCTTTCTGATCAGAAATAAAATAGAGGAAATAATAGTTTTTACTATGACCCAATTCCAACTATCAGAGGTAGAACCAACCTCAAGTCCAAAAGGTTCAATTTTGATTAGTAGAACTTAGTAGAAATGTAAATACAAAGTGAAAATACCATGTTGCAGCAGAATATGAACAAAAAAAAAAACAAGTTTTTCAACAATTACAAAACAGAGGGAGGAAGTTGGTTACCTGAAGAAGCGAGGGGAGAGAGAGAGAGAGAGAGAGAGAGAGAGAGAGAGAGAGAGATCCAATCAGCGAACAGAAACCAGAAAGAAACGGAGAGAGAGGAGAAGGGGGTAGGATGGGTATTCTCACTCCAAGTTAGGTTTCGTTCAGGGGCTTTCTCGTCATTTTAGAGTTTTCTTTTTTTAACAAAATTTGTTGAGCAAATAAGTTTGTACCAAAAAACAAATACATAAGCGATAATTAGAAAAAATAGTATACAATACATTTTTTTTAACAAGCAAAAATAGAATATATTACGACAAATGGAGCCTCCAAATTAGCATAAGGTGTACCAACCCAGAGCTCAAAAGTTTACAAGTGTACAAGTCACAAAAAAAGAGCAAAAAACGGCTTAGCCGATGCCCATACAAACAAAGGGGCTCGACCACAAAAAATGAGAATTAAGACGAATACTAATATTACTTGCTTTCATCCACCATGTATGTAATTTGACTTTATATAACAATTGGGGGATGAAACTCTCTTTATTTTTGAAGATTCGATCGTTCCTCTCACTTAATAAAACTTAGACGCAGCATAACCAAACAAGCTGCAAAAAAGAGGACCGAGAACGCAGACCACCTGCGAAAAAAATAAACTTAGAAGCATGTTCCTGAACGTGTTGCGGATCTGCCGATGAGACACCTAACCAACCCTGAACAAGACTCCACAAAGAACCACGATAGGGAAGACAGAAACAGACGTTGTTCAGTTTCTATACCACCACACCCGGTCACGCAAGACTGATTGTCATAAGAAACAATGTCGCGAGCCTCCAAGTTATCTTTGGTTGGCAATCGATTCTTAAGCAGATGCCAAGGCAAAATAGACACCTTCAAAGGTACATGTTTGTGCCAGATGAAATCTGAACAAGCATCAACAATAGGAAACTTCTGATTATAGAGCTTCTGGTACACTCCCCGAACCGAGTAACCTCCGCTAGAGTCAAGCTTCCACTGCCAGCGATCCATAACATTATGCTGCAAAGAAATCTCAAGCAGTAACAACCTACATTCCTCTAATAACTCCTCTTCCCATGCCCACAACCGACTGCGCCAGTGCCAAGCCGCCCCACCAACCCCCCACCCTAAGCCAAACATCTTCGCCACCGTTATCGACTTGTTAACTGCCAAGTTGAAAAGACGCTTAAACCTCACACACAACGGGATCCCACCTAACCATGGGTCAGTCCAAAAAAATGATAGGGACCCGCTCCCCACCGATCGCCCAACACACTCCTCAAACCACCTACCATCTGCCTCTTCGTCACCATCTCTAATTTTTGCTATCTCACGCCACCAAGAAGAACCACTTCAGTCCCCTACCTCCAACCTCATGTTCACCTCACCATACCGAGCTAACAACACCCTATACCACAAGCCTCCTCTATCCACCAACAACCTCCAACACCACTTTCCAAGTAAAGCAATGTTAAACTCCCTCAACCTCCTAACCCTCAAGCCACCCTCTTCCTTACTTTTGCAAATATTAGTCCAACCAACCCAAGATATTTTCCTAAAATCCTCACTTCTTCCCCAAAAAAAAATTTATTAATAAAGATTCAATAGAAGAGATAATACCTGATGGAGCTTTGAAAAATGAAAGAGCATAGACAGGCAGAGAGGACAAGACAAACTTAAGGAGAACCAGACGACCGCCGAAAGAAAGGAATTTACTCTACCAACCAGACAATCTAGTTCTGATACGTGACAAAACAGGCTCCCAAAACAACAGACGTCTCTGATCACCACCAATAGGCAAACCCAAATACAAGAAAGGAATTTTACCCGCACGACAATTCAACTCCGACGTCACTTCTTGCAACCAAGAGTCAAAAACATTGACCCCAACCAACAAGCTCTTATGAAAATTCACCTTAAGGCCCGACATCCACTCAAAAAGCACAAGAACCGCCCGAAGAGCACGAACATTTTCCCAGCTTTTAGTCCCCAAAAGAAGCGTATCATCGGCAAACTAGAGATGAGAAACTGGAGTAGGATTGTGCACACCAATACTGTAACCAGTAAAAACATTTGTCTCAACCATAGCCTTCATCAAAACATTCAAACCTTCTGCCGCTAGTAAAAAGAGAAACATGTTTTTTAAGACCTTTAAAAAAACATATTTTTTAAGAGAAATAATAACAAAATATAATGATTTGGTTCGTGTTCGGATGATCCCGTTTGAATAACATAGAACGTTATCTGAATTAATAAAGGTCGGGTTTATTTAGTTCGGTTTGATTTGAACACAAATAAGAGAAGAAATAAAATGTCTGGTTAAGTTGTTTGGATAGGACTTTCAAATTCATTGAGCACTTAATTTATTTTGATCAAGGTTGCATGCTCAAAGTGAAGACTCAGACTTGGTGAATATAGTAGATAAGGTGGATAATGGTAAAGGTAAAGTTTCATCCTTTTTAGATGATTCTGGTGGTGTTTTGTGGTTGAGGTTTCAATTGTGTACGTTTTTAAATGTTTGTTTGTTTGAACAGAAAATCTTAGATGAGACTTGTCATTCTTCAAATAATATACACCCAAGTTCTAGTATGATTTATCAAGACTTGTGAGAATTATGTTGGGGAAAGACAAAGAGGAATGTAGCATGTTTTGTCTCTAAATGCTTGTTGTGTTAGCAAGTAAAGGTTGAGGACTAAAAGCGTGCAAGGTTACTTCAATGTGTTGAAATACTTGAATGGAAGTGGAAAGATATAGTTACGGATTTTGTTTAAGATTTGCCACAAACCCAAAAGGGTTACAGTTTTATGGGTGATTACATATTGGTTGATCAAGTATGTACATTTTTGCTTCTAAAGACTATTTATACTACAACATACTTAACTAAGTAGATGAGATTAAACAAAGCTACAAGAATTGTTTAAATTTTGGAGAAATTTAAACGAATAAACATCTAACTGATTTGAAACTACAAAGCAATAACTCATTCAAATAAGTTTAAATCTAAATAAAATAAAATCTAATATAACCAAATTAAACAAAGACTCAAAAACAGTAAAAATATGTATATGGTGAAGAGTTATCACTTGTTAGAGAAGTATCAGTCATGAACCGATCAAATTAAAAAGTTTGGACAGTGACATATATCTTTTGAGTTTTTTTTTAAGGAATATACTCCTACCGTTTCAAAATACATGTCCATTTTAGAGAAATTTTTTGTTTCAAAATACATGTCCATTTGATAGTTTAAGGATACATTTTGTCTATTTTACCCTTGTCTACCAATTAATTGAATTCTAGATTTTCTCTACAATAATTATTTTCTACTAATAAATGTTGACCCAATTTTAAGTGGATTTACTCATGCACTCTTCCAAGAAATGACTATTGAACTCTCCCAAGAAATGACCAAGGGTGTTTAAATGATGAACTAATTTGTTTAATTAATTTAGTATTGGTATTGAGAGTAATTATGAGATGGGATAAATAAATGTAAAATGGAGGAAATCAAAGGCAAGGGTATAATAGGAACTTTTGTGTCAAACTAGTTTGTCCTTGGTTACTGCAATTTCTCTAAAATTGACATGTATTTTGAAACGGAGGGAGTATCTTTTAAGATTATAAAGTCAAACTCTAATCACTTAGTAAAAAATAAATCTATACTTCAATAATATTATTTTAATAAATATATGTCTCTCTCCATAAAACATAAAATGATGCCACATAGACTTCTTTAACCAAAAAACAAAAATTAAGTGGAGTAGAATTAAGTTTGTGTGTATGAAGAGGGATCAAGTAACTCTAGGAGCAATTCTAACCTAAGTTATTATGTCAATATCTTATTATAAACATTGAATTTCACCACTTCAACGGTTTATTAATGCCATGCTATACTAACGATTAATACATAAAGTTGGAAGAGACAAGGATTGTTATTTCTCATATAAATGACATGATTACTACAATGGCATAAATCTGAATTTCCAATTTCTTTTGTCCAAAATTCAAATAAAAAATCTTGAAAAAATTATATAGTACAATAAATAATACAGGTTGCAGTTGCACATTATTTTCATATTTATATTTATAGAACAGACTCCACCACTCATCCGTTTTGGCAATTAGTGGGCCATATTTGGATATGGTCCATGCCTTTCTTCTTAGAACATGTTAATGGACAGGAGGCATTCTGTAATATGCTGGCACACTTGCTGGAAAAAACATTTGTCTCACTCCTTCGGCCTTGATAATGGGGAAAATGATACCTGATGCACCCTGAATTATCATGGAAAAATAAATATTTGATTCAAAAATTCAGAATTTGTTTTTAGTATCAGCCAATAACTACTAGTATTTGATGAGAATGTGGTAGCAAATAATTAGCAGTAATGTTTGAAATTGAAACATCCTAAGGTAAGTTTGACCTTTATAGATACATTTTTCAGTTATATACATAGCTTATACTTGAGCACTTACTCGATACGCGCTTAATTAATTAATAATATGTTTATCCAAACAGACAAATATATGTTTAAGCACAGAGGGAAATCATGAAAAGTACTCACAGAAATCAATCTAGCTCCAATCCACATTCGTTTTGGAGAAGGAAACGGTATCAAGAGGCGGCCAACACCGTATACAGCCACCGCGAAGAAATGTAGAACCAAGCTCAATGGACGCGGATTCAGACCGGAGAGTAGAGCTATTGGTCCGTCTGAGCAAACACCTCCAAGGCTCAAATAATCAAAACATGCTCGGCGCATTTCAATGCTAGCTGGATCAGGAGATGCACAAAACACTTTGTACAATGCACCTGCTAATGTGTTTATTGTAGATGCCACTGGCTGCAGACAGAATCAAGCAAAGCGCTGCTGAGTTTTTATTTGACTAAATACACTTTGTTCTTAAGTTATTTTTAGGTTCCACTTTAGTCCCTTAGTTTTTTCTTTCTATTTTGGTCATTTGAATATGTCAAATGTTTCCTTCTTCTTACTGATTCCGGCGTCTAATCACCAAAACATGATATCACATAGAAAACATTTGCCGGGCTCACACAGAAAACAATGATGCAATGACTGTGTCTAACTGTTTTATACTTGAGTCATTCCATTTTAGCATTACAGAAAGTAATATCAAGATTCAACATTATATGTGTGTCATTGCATTTTAGCATTACACTAAGTACTACCAAAGCTCAACGTTATATATTTTGTAACATATACTACTTACCTTGCGTAGGGTGTAGAATGACTCGAGGTAATTGCAAAGAGCAGAAGCATCATGCAGATTACGCAGAGGTTTAAGTAGATTCCTCAGCAAAACAATGTCAGACAAAGCCACGGTCATTCCTCCTCCTGTTAAAGGATGACGCATATTGAAGGCATCTCCCATCAGAAGAGCCCCGGGGGTGGGATAAGGTGATGCAGGCATGCTTCTATTTGGCATGCTTCTTATGTTTCCTTTATCAACTGCTGCAATAAAAGAAGCATGCAGTTCTGGAGGAACCTGAACATATATATAATTCACTCAATTAGTAGAAGCAATATATATGAAACATAAATAAATGAGTTCTGTTATTTTGACACACAATTCTGAAATTATAATTTGACAACAATTTAGATAGTTAATTGCATTTGTCTAAATCAGAAAAGAAAAAAAAAATGTACTAGTATCTAGCTTGAGTGGGTAGAATGTTCATTATTTTGGTACCTGCGGAGCTACCACAGTTTTCAAATAATTTGCCATTTCACCATTACCAAGAGAAGGTAATTTTTGGCCAGTAGGCACATCAACCAAACAACGAATCTCAGTACTACTTATAGGGTAAAACAAAATGGGTGAAGGATCACCCAAGATAACATGTCCATGATTTGCATGTGGAAGATTACAATTCTCCAAAATCAATCCAACAAAATGAGAGGGAACTTCAACCTGCACAAATAAATTAGATCTACCTATTAAGCAACACAATAACACTATAAAATCTTAAATCAAGATAAAAAAACATAGGCTAAAATTCTCAATTTTTTTTACCTTAGGATTACAAAGAGAACGCCTCAAGTTGGAAAAACAACCATCACATACTATGGTGAGAGGAGCCTTTGATGTGAACTCTTGACCACTCTTATTTTTGTAGTTCACACCTTTGATAGTTCCATTTTCTTCAAGTAAAGATGTAACAGTTCCTTGTTCTAATTTAACACTGCATTGATGCAAGAAGGATTCAATAAAACTTAATTATTGTCAGAATTAAAGTTCGTGTGTGTGTGTGTTTTGTAACAAATAAATTTGTATACTTTGGAATAGATGAAGTCTTTTCTCGCATTCTTTGTATGAAACGACCATTGTGAAAACTTCTTCCAGATACATCAGAGTCAAACTTTTCCAAGGGATAAGACAGTTTGGTATTTTTTCCATCCTTATAAAGTGCATAGCCAAACACTCTTTGAGCATCAATTTCATCCACACAATCTGCAATAATTCAAAACATCAATATGCTAAGAGCCATATGAATTTGAGCAACAGAATCAGGGAGAGTTTTAATTACTTGTTACCTAAGAAACATATATACTTCAACTGTCACATAATGTTCCATATATTAAAGGGTTAAATATATTTAGTTCCTATAAAATTCATGAATTTTCAAGTTTAATCCTGCATAAATTGTCCAATTTTAGTCATTGTAATCCTTTCATTTAGTCTCTATAAAATCAAAACAATGATTAAATTGGACAATATATGCACGATTAAACTTGAAAATCCATGAATTTTATAGTGACTAAAAACATTTTTTTTGAAGAAGACTAAAGATATTTAGCCTTATATTTTAAATTCATACAAAGTTTTCATATTTGAATGATTTCTTGCTTACCCTCAAGACCCAACTCAAGTAACTTCAGATAGCCACCAGGTTGTAGCAATTCACCCACAATCCTGTCAGGCTCACTTAAGTCTCTTTCAATCACATGTACTCGCCGTCCATCCTGCAACAAACACGCACAATCCATGATGGTCATTCTCAAATCATATGTTATACAAAAATTAACAATGTTCCCCCAAAACATATTGTCTTGCAATTTAGTCTTATTTTTCAAGTCATAAACGGTTTAAGAATGTTTTTCGAAAAAACTTATGATATGTCCATAAGCTCTCCAAGATAGAGCTTATAGTTTATATAAAAACAGTTTTACTTTATTCTATCTTTTGCTATGGAATTAGCTTATACATAATAAGCACTTTATAATAAGCACTTATGCTATAAAAACTTAAATTGATTGTCTAAACAAGGCCTAAGATATTAGTCCAAACAACATGACACCAATCTTTTCATTGGAACATATGATATAGGCAGATCTATGAATCAAAAAGTGTATTTGATTTCATATAACAACACAAAAAAAACCATCATATTGATGAAATGCATAGACTCAAGAAATAAAAGGCTATATATAGTATACCTTTCCAAGTGTATAGGCAAGAGCAGCACCAGCAACTCCAGCACCTACAATGATGATATCTGTTTCTCCAACAACCTCTTGTGAGCAAAGTCCATTTTCTGATGATGTCTTTGCATATCCATTACTTTTCACATCCATTGAACTTGAACCTGTTTTCTTCTTTTCTCCAAAACTATACAGAACAAACACAAATGCCAAACTACAAGCCAGAATCCCTCCTAGAATATACTGATAATCCATCTCAAAAGATTTTTTTTATTAGAACAATAAGAAGAATGAAATGAGAAAACTAGTTTTTCTAGTTTCTTTATTTACTTTTTATAGCGGCAAACGTCTGTACATATACATAATAAATATACTTAACTCATAAGTATAGGGCTGATATATATCGTTTTCTATGCTTTAATTAGAGTTTTGATATTTTGACCTTCCTTCTAATTAAGGAAATATGGATCCATTTACCTACCAACTACGAACACTATATTTCGTTTATTTGTTTCTTTCACACGTTCGTGTGGCTGGAATCACTTTTGGAAGTATTCTGTTCATTTCTATTGACAAATTTGAATTCAGAAGTAATAATTCTTAAAGTAGCAAGAAAAATATCATACAAAAAACAATTAGATGAGATGGTAAAAGATCTTTTTCGACTTAACTAATTATCCTAGATTCGAATTCAACCTTAAGTATACAACAATGTTAAATCTTTTATATCCAAATCACACACAAAAAAATACCATTCCTACGTAAGCTGCAATTAATTTTTTATATCTTCTCATAATTACCATTTTTTTTAAATCATCTTCTCATATTACTCACATTTACATTTTTTTATTTTTCGATAAAATCACATCACATTCTCATATAATAGTAATATAGTAGCACTCTATGTGTTACATAATTATTGACATATTTGCTGGAAAAAAGTTTGTCCCAAGAAGTTTTAGTTGATTTTTTTCAACGGTACTAGCTAATAAACATTACATGCATTACTTCTAAATTTATAGTAGACTTCAGTAATTGAGTTAATAGCTTTTTTTTTTTAGTATTTAAGATTTCAAGGTAAAGTTATATGGACAGTAATCAGATGCAAGTAATGTTTTACTATTTTGTGCTATTATCCTATCAGAGTAGGATATGTTGAGACAAATGATTTGTGTGTTGTATATTTTTATCTTGTGTTGTGTATATTTACACGTAAAGAGCAGTACCATAAAGGCTCTGGTTTAAGTTAGTGTGGTGTTGTGGTCAAATACACATTTGTTTTCCTTTATAACAAAACTACTACCATTGTCTTAAGGACAAATGCCTCATTGTTTTCCTTTACAATTCTTCCATAAGTGAGTCTGAGCCAATTTTGCTATTAAACTGGACCACCACGGAGTATGTTAACGGGGTTGCTCTGCCTTAGAAGCACACCTAAGCAAATTTGGAGGATTCCATCAACACCACCAGCTGACAACCAAGTAATTAATCATCAACGGTTCATATCGAGAATACTCAAACAGATTTGGTGCCGGAAAACCCTAAAATTCCTCGACTTTTTTGAAACGCGCTTTTATCACTCCGGTCGTCAATCTAGACCTGTTGGATCAATAATAAAACAATTAGTACATATCTATAATAAAGTTTCGAGAAATTCATATCTCTTCTTATTAGATATTAAAAAAAATTAATGTTATATTTATTAAAATTTATGCAATGGTCATATATTTTATTGGAGGAGTACTAACAAAATACTCCTACCACACACATTCTAACATATTATCTTCTATCGATTAAAATTTCATATAAGTCCAATCAAATTTATGAGACTCACAAAATTTGGTAGATTCACGTAAATTTCAACCAATAAAAAATAGTGTAGTCTTATTCTTTTGTTGTTGTTGTTAATAATAAATAAATTAAAATATGTTTATAAATTCTATATTTGAGGTACGAAATAGTTTAGAACTCTTCTAAGGGGAACAAAAGAAGTTACTACTGTTTAGTTTTGGGTATGTACTAGCAGCCAGCAGATTGATTAATCTTCAACTACAATGTACAACTTGAGAGAAATGTCTGGCAATTTTTGCTTATTAATGGATATGTGTGTGTGTTTTTTTTTTTCCTGTTTCTTATTTTGTGCGGCAAAGGGCGTATGTGGTTAAGTAATATTGTTCGTGATTTTGCAGTTACACCCACTTATATATACATACAATAAATACTGCACGTCAGGTCAATAAAATGAAAAATGACAATCATTTTTGTGTATAACTAAATTTGGACAAGTTTTGTAAAATCTTATGTACGTAATTAATGTAGCTTGTATTTTCGGTTAATTACGTTTAATAGAATTTTTTTAAAAAAAAAAAAACAAGTAATTGAGCTCAAGTGGTAAATAAGTTCCATCAAGGACGAATCGTTTGGGAGAAACCAAGTTCGATTTCTGTGAGAAACAATTATTGGTTAGGATATCACTACTTCACGGCCGAACTCCAGAATACTAGAGCTCATTTCCCCTGAGAATCGGAGGGTTAAGGTCAATTTTTTAAAAAAAGATATTTAGTAAATGGCTAATGAATATGGTCTAGGAGTAAGTCTACTAAAATCATGTTTTAGGCGAATGAGTAGATGTTTTTATTAGACTTTATGAAGAAAAAAAGTAGCTTTGGCTTTAAACACGACACCGCAAGTGTATGGTGAGATTGAACCCTTTAAATTAGTCGGTTATTGGGTCCGATACTTAATTTAAAAAAAAAATGTATCTAGAAATCTATAAAGGGTCTTATCTTTAGGTTAATAATTATGTTAGTTTTCGGAGATCGAACTCAAAACATCCTTCTTCAAACTCGTTCAACATCTATTAGATCATCAATCAAGTTACTTATGTGGAACAATAGTAGCGGATGGTCTCTGGAATTGTGTATTACTATTTAGAAAGGGGTGAGTACTATTTGTACTTCATCTCATGGTAGAAATTAAGTTTCATTTGTATTATCTTATCTTATTCGATGAAATTCATTTTGCTATAAAAATAAAAAATAAAAAAAACATGTATTCACTATTTTGTCAAAAAATAAAATGACTTGAGCCGGCTGTAAAAAGAAAGTCTATTTGTATGGTAAAAAAATTGATAGAATTGAAAATAGATTCTTTTATCAAAAAAAAAAGTTATCTTCTTAAGAGGCGAATTGACAGATTATTAACAATTTATCACCAAGTAGATTAACATCTTCAAAAATCTATGTTCTCACTTTTATCTTCTAAGTTTTTTTTTTTAAGAAATTCAGAAGTTTTTTTTAGGGAATTTTTCTAAGTTAAATTAGTATGAACTCGTGTTATACGAGGGGGATTTATTAATTTCTTTCCATGAAATGAAACGAGGGGAATTATATTGGTCCTCGCGTTGCACGAGCCCATTGCATAAGGTGACCCCATCCATTTTTTTTTTTTTGAAAGAATGACCCCATCCATTTATTCTGTGTTTGTCTGCTTGCCACGTTGCATAAGATCTCATCACAACCATTTATTTATTTTTGTATTAAATAAATTTTTCATCTTTAAAAAATTACTGAATTTTATTTTTCGTCTCCATAAAAAAGTTACAAGTTTCCGTCCATACTAGTAATATTTTTTGCATAGGATTTCATATTTTTTGCTATTAATTTAATGTGCATTTTTAAATGACATTTTTGCAAACAAGTTTAAAATATTATCAAAAGTTCTTCCGAAAAAATGAGGTCAAAATTTGGTTTTTAAGTTATGATTTTCGTTAATTTTTTTTTTATAATGTTGAAATTAAAAAATTCATATTTAATTCATTCTATAATAAAAAATTCTAAATTAATGTGAAGATACTTTTATTTATAATTCAATTAGTCCAATAGTTAGAGTTGCGAATGACGTTGTAAACATGTCTGGAAAAAAAAACTATACAAAAATTCAAAAAATTTAAGGATAATTAAACAATTATGAAAATTATTAAAAAAATAACATGTAAAATACAAAAGAAATAAAAGAGTGTTAAAAAAAAGAGTTAATAGATATTATTTTCTCTCTTGATGACCTCTATCAAATTTTGCAGCATGATTATCAAGGTTGACGGAAGTGCTTTGACCAATCCAGGAAAAGTGGGCTATGGTGGATTAATATGGAAGCATGAAGGGAGTTTTCTTCTTGGTTTTTTTGGTAGCGTGGGGATCTCATAATATCGTACATGCTAAGATTCAAATATTGTTGATAGGTGTAAAGTTATGTTGTGAGGTATGTTATAGAAAGCTTATGCGTTTCTCCGACTCTCTTCATGTGGTACAGTTGGTGTTGAAGGTACCCTAATGTTTTATCATTATGCAAACTCTTGGAACTCATTCAGAACTATCTTGCTAAGGATTGATTTATTTTTATTCATCGTATCCTTTGGGTAGGGAACTCTTATGTTGATATTCTTGCTAAGTTGGGAGTTAATAGTTCAGACCACCTTATTACGTTTAATGAGCCTATTCTGTGTTTATCACATGTTTTACTAGATGATGTTTTAGGCGTGTCCTTCTCAAGAACTTGGTTTTCTTTCTTTTTTTTCCTTTCTTTTTCCTTTTTCTCATGTAACCAAAAGAAATTTTCACAACACACAGTGCATAAAAATTCTCTCACTTATAATTTTGATCAACGAATCATTACAACGCAACGCTAGGGAACAACACTAATGTTTATATGTTATGATATAATAGATGTTTCATAAAAATTTGGTAATCACGAATTACTATTGGAGCGTGTTTCATCATATTTTATTAATGTGTCTGTTTATCCATTTTTATACGACGCTTATATATAGTAGTGCCAGCTTTGCCTCTAGTAGTTTAGAAAATGAAATTCGTGACTTGAAAACATGCTATCAATTGATGTACAAAGGTCAAAGATATCATGGGATGTTACTTTTTTAATCAAGAATGTATTTTTTCGGAGAAAAGATGCATTATTATTATTATTATTATTATTATTATTATTATTATTATTATTATTATTATTATTAGGCTTAATACCGCTTTTGGTCCCTGTAATATGAGCGAATTTCGGTTTTAGTTCCTGTAAAAAAAAATTTAGATTCAGTCCCTATCATTTCAAATTCTTCCACTATTGGTTCCTCACTTAAACTTGTCAGCAGAATCTGCTGACATGTCCAGCTGATTGTGTAATTATATTATTTTTTTATTTTTTTAATTATAATGAAATGCCACTTGTGTAATTATATTATAAACCATTTATTTTAAATCAGAAAACCATAAAACAAAAATAAAAATTACAAAACCCTAGGATCTGCTTTTAGTCCCTCCGTTATCTTCTTCTTCCCGTCAGTTCTTCTTCTTCTCTGCAAAACCCAGTCTTCCCGTCCGTTCTTCTTCTCCAAAACGAACGGCCGAAAAACCCAGAAAACGATAACCGTCCGTTCTTCTTCTAGTCCGGTCGAACTCGATTGAATACAGTAAAGCAAAGCAAGTTTCAAGGTACGTTTCTTACCACTTTTTTTATTTTAAAAAAAACGGTCATGATTTCTTTCCTTTTTGTTTTGTTTACAGAGATGGGACTATTCAATGTAGTTTTTCACCATGGTGGTGAGTTTGTACGAGTGAAAATAATGTTCTACAGGGGTGGGTTGCAAACTGTGATTACTGGGCAAGATGAAGATTTATGGAGTTATTTTGAAGTTGTACGTTTGGTGTTGGGATGGAATTATGCTAAATCTACATTTAGGTTGTGGAGGAAGATAGAGGGAGTAGATGAGGGTTTCAAGCATGTCTTACTTGATGATGATATTAAAGCTGTTGGGTCGCATGCAATGAGGACAAAAGAGGATGCACACATATATGTTGAGCACAATGTGAGTAGTAACAGTGAGAAGGTATCTGAACCTAAGTGTATTGGAATGAATGAAGCTGATGACAATGGTGAGGATAACAGTAGTGAGGATGAAGTCAGAGGGATAAGGTTTGATGATAGTGAATAGGAGAGGGCGATTGGTTTGGATGATGGGTTTGGTGTTATTGAAGTTGAAAGACCTGCAAATGGAACAAACATGATTGAGATAGGAGGGCTGTAATTCTGGCAGGTACAGGTTCTGAACCGTAAAACAGAGCTAAACAGAGCACAAAAATTCAGAGGTTCAGAAGCAGGAAAATAAAGACAGAAAGATAAAGAACACAGTAATTTGTTAACCCAGTTCTGTGCAAACTTCACCTACTCTGGGGGATACCAATCCAGGAAGGAAATCCACTAAGTAGAATTAATTCTAAGACTCAAGACACAACCCCTGTTCCCAGTCTTGTCACTTAATCTCTACTAGTCTAGACTTCTACCCAGGAACACCACCTAGGTATAAGAACCCTACTTACTTCCCAACCAAGTAACCACAACCCAGTGATTAACAACTCTTCAAACAATTATGAAATACGAAGTTACACTTCAAGACATCAAAGACATCACTCGTACTTAAAAGCTTAGAGTGAATTACAACTCAAAACAACTAAACCAACTCAAACAGATGAGTGGTGTACAAAACAAAGCATAAAGCTTACACAATCAAAAACTCAAAGACTCTTATAATCAAAACTATTTTTGACTCAATCAATCTTCTTCAAAGCAGCACGTCCTCCTTATATAGTCTTCAGCAGCTCACATAAATCTGAACCATATATTCTTCAAAGATACAATTCTGAAATTGTTTAGAAGCTCATAGAATCAAATATATTTTTGAGATATATTTTGCAAAGATTCCTTTGAAAATATATTCATCAATAAAATAAACAAATCTGCAAGAAAGATCTTCACACGAAATAAACAGCCTTCTGGAAACATCAGCCTTGATAAATCTTCAACAAATCTTCAAAAGATACACAGAAAAATCAGCTTCTGAAATGCAGCTTCTGAAGGTCAACCAAAGTCAACGTCTGAAGGCAGCTTCTGAAGGTCAACAGAAGTCAACGTCTGAACAGTGCGTCTGAAGACCTGTTCTGCGTCTGATGAACAGTTCTGCGTCTGAAGGCCATTCCAGCTTCTGATGAACAGTAACAGCTTCTGAAACTTCTGAAAATCAATATCCAGCTTCTGAAGACACAAAATAACTTCTGAAGACGCATTGCTTACACACTTTGATTTTACCAAACATGTAGTCAACACATAGATATCCAACAAGGGCAATCTTATAGGTTGAAGACTGTTGCTAACAAGTCTCCAGGTAAGAAGAATGTTGGTGCTGGTAAGTTGAAAGTGAAATTTCCAGTTTCATGTACACGTGGGTCTACAAGTAGGCTTGATGAGGAAGATGAGTATGTCTCTGATGAATTGGGCAGTTCTGATCCTGATGCTTCAGATGATGAAAAGGGTACAAAGTATGAGAAATTTAGGAAGGAACAATTGAGCAAGAGATATCAGTTCAAGTTGGGTATGGAGTTTAACTCTCTGCAAGATTTTAAAGATGTTATTACTGAATGGACTGTTTTAAATGGTTACCAACTTAAGTTTGTGAAAAATGATAAACAAAGGGTGAGGGTAGTGTGCAAGGGCAATTGTGGGTTTTTAGCTTTGTGTAGTAAAGGGGGGGACAGATACACATACCAACTTAAAACGTGGATAGGGGACCACTCATGTCCAAGGGTTTTAGATAACAAGTCTGCTACTTCCAAGTGGGTATCCAAAGCTGTCATCAAGAAACTACAATCATCTGACAAGCTCAACATTAATCAAATTATGAATGATATGAGGAGAGACCATTCAGTGGGCATAACTAAAGGCAGGGCATGGAAGGCAAAGGAAATTGCAAAAGCAGTGGTTGAAGGTGATGCATCAAGACAATACTCTTTGTTGTGGAGGTATGCTGCAGAGCTAAAAAGGGTATGTGCAGGAAACACTTGTAAAATTAACATGGAGAGGCCAGTTCCTACACTACAACCAAGGTTTAGCCGTTTCTACTTTTGCTTTGATGGGTGTAAAAAGGGATTCACTAGTGCATGTAGACCTTTCATTGGTATTGATGGGTGTCATTTGAAAACAAAGTATGGAGGTCAATTGTTGGTAGCTGTAGGGAGAGATCCAAATGATCAATACTTTTCTTTAGCTTTCAGAACCCAGATGCACTCAAAAGAAAGGTATTGTTTAAAAGAAAGGTATTTTTTTACTAGTAAGTAATTTTTTAATTCTCATGCATATTTGACCAAATATACATGCATTTTTTCAGAGAAAACCTGCTAAAAATGGTCCTGCAGATGGAGAATCTGAAGTAGAAGAAAATGGTAATGCTGAAAATGTGGTTAATCCCACTCCTGAAAATGAAAATGGTAATGCAGACAATGTTAATACCACTCCTGAAAATGAAAATGGTAATGCAACTGATGAAGCAATGTTAATCCCATTTGCTGATGCTTATGATGATGCATTTTTTGATCAAGTCATTGTTGACAATGCTGCTGTTGACAATGTTGTGTCTCAACCAAAGCCAAAGCAGCAAAAAAGATGCAGTGAGAGATTGAAGACAGTGAAGAGGTTTAAGAATATTAAGGGTCCAAGATGTTCTGCTGATCAGCCTATGACAATTGAACCTGAGGATGAAGCTGGTGTTATGACTCAAGAGGATGCTGATAATGTTCCTGCAACTGCAGCTGTTAATGAAACTGCAGCTGCAGGTGCAAATGCACCTGATGCAAAACTTGGTTTATGTCTTAAGGCAATGAAGTCTTGGGGGGATTTATCTATGATATGAACTTGATGTACTTTTTTTTTAAACTAGAATTGTCCTATTCTGTTTTAACTTGTAATGATACATATGCACTTTAAGTGCTTTATTTTGTAATATGATGTGCTCTATTATGCTATATTATGTGCTTTATTATGTTATATGAAACTAGAGTCTGAAAAACCTCAGAGTCTGAAACCTCAGATTCTGAGTCTGAAATCCTCAGAGTATGAGTCTGAAACTTTAGATTCTGAAACCTCAGAGTCTGAGTCTGAAACCTCAGAGTCTGAGTCTGAAACTTCAGATTCTGAAACCTCAGAGTTAGAAACCTCAGATTCTGAGTCTGAAAAACCTCAGAGTCTGAGTCTGAGTCTGAAACCTCAGAGTCTGAGTCTGAAACTTCAAATTCTGAAACCTCAGAGTTAGAAACCTCAGAGTATGAGTCTGAAACCTCAGAGTATGAGTCTGAAACTTCAGATTCTGAAACCTCAGAGTTAGAAACCTTAGATTCTGAGTCTGAAAAACCTCAGAGTCTGAGTCTGAGTCTGAAACCTCAGAGTCTGATTCTGAAACCTCAGATTCTGAAACCTCAGAGTTAGAAACCTCAGATTCTGAGTCTGAAAAAGCTCAGAGTCTGAGTTTGAAACCTCAGACTCTGAAACCTCAGATTCTGAAAAATCAGAGTCTGAAACCTCAGAGTTTGAAACCTCAGACTCAGAAACCTCAGAGTCTGAAACCTGAGACTCTGAAATGCAGCTGTTAATGCAACTTCAGTTGCACCTGCAACTGCAAATGCACCTGATGCAAAACTTGGTTTATGTCTTAAGGCAATGAAGTCTTGGGGGGATTTATCTACACAATAGTTGTATTGACTGTGTTGTGTCTTATGTATTGACAGTGTTTGGGTCTATGATGTGAACTTGATGTACTTTTTTTAAAACTAGAATTGTCCTATTCTGTTTTGTGGTATACTAAGTGCGCTTTATGTGCTTTAACTTGTAATGATACATATGCCCTTTAAGTGCTTTATTTTGTAATGATACATATGCAGTATTATACTATAATCAATCCAATATTATGCTATAATCAATCCAACAATCCAATATTATGCTATATTTGAATCCAACAATCCAATATTCATAACAATTTGAATTTAGAAAAGTTTAGCTTGATTGATGAAAGTTAACTTGAAATTACATAAAACAGAAGTTTAACTTGATATTACAAAGCATACATAATCACAAAAATTTCTAATTCTCAAGAATTACATCAACCTACAAAGTCAATTTGTTCAACAATTGAACCAGATTGACATTAAGCTAATTTAAATGCAATTGCAAAAAACACCCAAGAAAGTAGCAATGACATGAACAACCAATTGCTCTTATTCTTCTCAGCCTCAAATTTCTGCTTCATCTTCAGTACCTTCTTCGACTGAAGCTCCTTGCCTATTTCTTGTCCACATTCTTTCCCAAAATCTTTCCCAAATTTTTTCAGAAATTTTGTAGTCATATCACATTGATTGCAGCCAAGATTGAAACTAGCATTATCATTCTTTGGGGAAAATCCATTTCTCGCAAAGAACATATCCAATTCGTCATCCCATATGAAAAGTTCACAACTTTCCACATCATTCATGTTCGAATTTCTACATTTCCAGAATCTTCTCTTAGGGTTCTCAACTGAAATTCTGGCAAGACTGAGTCTGAACCGTAAAACAGAGCTGAACAGAGTATGTTTAACAGAGGTTCAGAAGCAGCAAAAATAAAGACAGAAAGTAAAATGGCACAAATGATTTGTTAACCCAGTTCGATGACAACCACACCTACATCTGGAGGCTACCAAGCCAGGAAGGAAATCCACTAAATAGTATCAATTCAAAGACCTATGACAACAGCCCCTGTTTCACAGCCTTCTCACTTAATCACTACCCGTATAGATTTCAACCTAGGAACTCCTAGACCTGAGACCCCTCTCACTTCCCTCAGTCAATCACTGCCCCAGTGATTATCAGACTCTAACAAATCAAACAAAGATGGAGACACTCTCCTAAAAACTCAATACATCATTTTTGCTTAAAAGCTTCAAGTGAACTACAACTCAATAAAAACAACCAACTCTAAACACTTGAGTGGTGTACAGAAAACAAAGCACTAAGCTTACAGACTCAAAACACTAATTATGACTCTCTCTTCTGTTTTGAATGATTTTCTTCAATAGCAGCGTCCTCTATTTATAGCTTCAGCAGCAACATAATTCTTGAATCAAATCTTCTTCAAAGATATATTCCCAGAATTCTTTAGAAGCAAATAGAAGCACTTATTATTTCAGAAATATATTTTCCAAAGATTTCTTTGAAAATATATTCACAAATAATTGAATCCAATCTTCATAAAATATCTTGCGAAATTAATCTTTCTTCTAGAAACATCAGCTTGGAGAATTCCTCAATTAAATCTTCAAAAGATAATGTGAGAAAATAAAACAACTCCAAGACACAAGAAAGAACGCAGCTTCTGAACGCAGAAAACCATCTTCTGAACGTGCTTCTGAAATGCAGCTTCTGAAGGTTCAGCTTCTGATGAACAGTGCTTCTGAAGTTCTGCTTCCAGCTTCTGAAGACGCACATTGCTTGTATATTTGATTTTAGCAAACATGAAGCCAACAACCAAATATCCAACATCAACATTGTTTGATACCCACATCTTCATCACTTCATTACACCCACAAACTGGAAGTGGAAGATTTCCTCCATTTGAGTTGCCAACACTCGAGTTCTTACTCCCATCCATTAGAAACTGCATCTAACCCTAACAAAGGAACAAACAGTAGCGATAAGGAGAAATAGGAACAATTACAAACGAGTATGAATGCAACAAATACGATTTGAATCGAGTGTAAGAAGAAAAATGGCGTTTGGCTTTGATTTAAAGAAGAAGAACATGGTGGAAGAAGAACACGATGGAGAAGGAAGAAGAAATAAGAAGAAGAAGAAGGAAAACGATTTTAGGGATTTTAATTGGTTATATTTATTTTTGTTTTTAGTTAAATTTAAAATCAAATAACAATTACACAGGTGGCATTTTATTATAATTAAAAAAAATAAAAAAATAATATAATTACACAGTCAGCTGGACACGTCAGCAGATTCTGCTGACAAGTTTAAGTGAGGGACCAATAGTGGAAGAATCTGAAATGATAGGGACATAATCTAATTTTTTTTTACAGGGACTAAAACCGAAATTCGCTCATATTACAGGGACCAAAAGCGGTATTAACCCTTATTATTATTATTATTATTATTATTATTATATATTAAAACAAATCGGAATGCTCTCCATTTCTTAAAAAAAATTATTTAGAGTTTCATTTTAAGAGAATGACACAACCTCTAAAAAAGAATGATACGAAGAGATTTATAAAAAGAAAATATTTCATTTTGAGAAAAGCTTATTACCAAACATGTCTTGTTTTGATCCAACAAGCTTATAAGCTAATTCAATAAACTATAAGCTAGCTTCTCGTCGAACACAGCCTTAATTTCTTTTGAGAAATTCAAATGATATTAACTCTCTGTTGGATTTAAATGTGAATAATTAGCCCCACATCAGTTATGAATGATATACACACACACACACACACACTTTCCGGTCACTATTGTAAGCAAAACTTTACATTTTAGATTCGTTTAATTAATGATATATATATATATACACACACACACACACACACACTCTCCGGTCACTATTATAAGCAAAACTTTGCATTTTAAATTCGTTCAATTAATGATATATATATATACACACACACACACACACACCCTCCGGTCACTATTACAAGCAAAACTTTGTATTTAAGATTTATTCAATTAATGATGTATATGATCTTTATTATAGACCACACACATCATTTAATGAATGAATCTAAAATGTTGATTTTTGCTTATAATAGTGATTGGAGGGCGTGTGTGTATATATAATACGATTTAGCATATACTTAATGTCCTAAAGTTTGTGTGTAGATGTGGTGTATCCCTTTTTTGTGGTCATGAAGAATTGACATGATTCCCCAACAAGATACAAGTGGTATTATAGCCTTTTGTTTGCTTGGTGGGGAGATGACAATGTTTTAGAATCTTTAAAGAGTGTCTCCGACAAGACAAAAAAAAAAAAAACTCATCTTGGGTCCTAAACCCCTCAAAAAGTGTTGATGCACTATAAAATTATTCCTTATTCAAGTCATATCTTATATAGTAAATTTTTTTTCTTCATCTTCACTAGTGAAAAGGCTTCTTCATATTCAATAGTGAAATTGCTTCTTCATGTGTTGAATTATGAGCTTTGCTGTATTATCCAAGCTTAATTGAACTTCATGGCAAATCTGATTCTAACTCATGGCAAATATAATAGAATATAAGGTACCAAATATAATTATACTAGAATGAATTGACATATAATAGAATGAATTTCAAATGGACTATAAGGGGTCTATAGAGCAGCTTTCGATGATGGAAAAGTACCAAATTTAATGTGAACATATACCGATAACAAAATTCACCCTTCTACAAGAATGAATTGACATAATGGACTCAACTCTTTAATTGCCATTACTTGTGAATTTATGAATCGACCCATCACAATGGCATTATGTGGTCTAGAGAAATGGTCACCACTCACCACCGTTGTAAAATAAAATGGTGATTACCGTAAGGGGAATGCTAACGAGTGTTTTTGGAATATTGGTTAAACTTTTAAAATTGGTAAGTTTGCGTTAAAAAGTAGTGTAGTTATTACTAAGACAAAAGTAAAGTCTTGTATTTACAAGACAAAGTTTTTATTAAGGGTCTGTTTGGTAAAAATAGCTGATAAGCAAGCTGATAGCTTATAGCTTATGACTGATGGCTGATAGCTGATAGCTTATAGCTGATGACTGATGACTTATGACTGATAAGTTAATTGAAGTGTTTGGTAAAATTAACGGTTCAACTAGCTGATAGATGTAAAATAACATAAAATGACATTTTTATATCATTCAATTTTTTATGAAGACAAGAACAACATACATTAATAATAATTTTATTTAGTTCAAAATAACAAAAGGTATATTTTCATCAAATCTAAACACAACTGAAGGTATATTGATTTGCATGTAAAAAAAGTATATTGATTTGTAAAAAAAAAAAAAAACTAAAAAACTGAAGGTATGTCGTATAAAGAATAAAGCAACGAAAGGAAGTGATTTTTTTTGTTTTGAAAAAGAAGTGGATATTTATTAGCACAAGAGACATTAGTATTTATGATGCAGTTATATTAATAAATTGTAAAAGGTAAAAAAGGATTTTAAATAAAATAATAAAGGTAAAAGAGGAAGAAAAAACAATAAGCTATAAGCTATAAGCTCAAACGCTACTTGAAATAGCATCTGAAAAATAAGCTATAAACTCCTGAAATAAGCTATAAGCTCCTGACGAAAAGACTGTTACCAAACAGGTCTTTTTTTGCCAGACAAGCTTATAAGTTATAAGTTATAAGACATAAACTTGTTTTTGTGCCTTACCAAACAGACTCTAAGAGATTTTTTTACCGATGTTTTTAGGGCATTCGTTAGCACCCTTACCATAATTATTCAATTAAACCCTCACCTATTTTTTTATAAACTCTCCAAAAAGGAGTAGTATATGTTTTTACCACCAAAAAAAGCATAAGCATTTATATCGCTAACCAACCAAATCAGTTTTTTCTCTTCTTTTTTTTTTTTTTTTGAAAATGCTAACTGGTGTCCCGGAACAATGGTTAAAGAAGCAAATACAGTAATATGACATTAGAATTTGTACAATCAACTCTTAAAAAGTGTTATTTTCAATTTAAAACTTTCTTTTTTTATTTCATCCCCAGAGACACCAGTTAACATGACCCTTTTTTATTCATTGTATCTCTCTTATTACATTTGTTTTGCTCGAAGGAGAGAAAATGATGGAAGAAAAATATCCAAGTTCCAAAAACATGTAGTATATTCACATCTAAAAATTAGTATCATTTAATAACCAATTCAGAAATTGAAATTCTAGAATGGCATCTTTCCATCATCCAAAGCTGCTCTATAGACCCCTTAAATTTCCAAAGAAAAAAGTGAAATGTTAACGAGTGTCTCTAGGACACTCTTTAAGACTTTTAAATAGTATTTTTTTTGTAAATATATGTAATCAATGCATTGAAAATCGAAATATTTGACTTTTGTATAAAATAATTTCTTCCTTTTGAATCTTTAAAGAGTGCCTCGACAAGACAAAAAAAACTCATCTTGGGTCCTAACCTCCTCAAAAGTGTCGATGCACTATAAAATTATTCCTTATTCAAGTCATATCCTATATAGTAAAATTCTTTCTTCATCTTCACTAGTGAAAAGGCTTCTTCATATTCAATAGTGAAATTGCTTCTTCATGTGTTGAATTATGAGCTTTGGTGTATTGTTGTTGAATTATGTATGTTGGATATTGTTGTTAGATTATGAGTGTTGTTAATTGTTGTTGGAAATATGAGCAATTGCTGAATTATGTGCTTAATACTATAAATTTTGCATCAGCCTTATTTGATACATGAATGGATCAAATCGTAACTCTTGATCCGTTTGAGCTGTATCTACCGATCCAAGCTTAATTGAACTTCATGGCAAATCTGATTCTAACTCCCAAACTGGAGCGATCGAAAGTTAAAGTTATGATTTAGAAATTTGAGGGGTTTGTGGGCATTTCAAAGGACCTATAGAGCAGCTTTCTCCACCCATTAAGTTTATTCGGCCCAATACGTGACTTAGCCCAAAGGCATAAGCACCCTATTCCTTCGAAAAGAAGAACTACTAAAAATTCCTCCTAAAATGATTCCCTCCAAAAATTTAACAGAAATATTAAGAACACTCACTTTCACCACTTTATGTGAAATCAATTCTTAAAATATGAGATCCAATAAAAAAATAAATGTGAAAAAAATGTTATAAAGAGAATGTTCATAACACTCTTTTAAAATTTAATATATTAACCTTTTTACACCCTTCGATCATCGTTGTATACAAATCACATAGAAGTACTTGGATTCTCTCCTGTAGTGTAGCAAAATATTTTGCCTGTAAAGAAAAGCTACTGTAGGAGGTGGTACGAAAAAAAGGCTACAGTAGGAGGTGGTGGTGACGTATTGTTATAGTAAAATGCAGTTATAGTAATTCTTCTGTCAAAAAAATGTTATTATAGTAAAAACGTTAAAATGAAAATTGTTGCACTGTACTGTGGGAGAAGAACCGAATTCAACCAATAATCTGTTAACGGGGCCTGCTGCATTTTATGTGGAAATTATCGTAAGTCAAAACTATATTTTTTTTTTAATTTTTTTTAAAGGCAAAACTCTATTAATTTATTAGGTGTGAATTTTTCTTTTGGTTATCTTAAAAAGAGAGGATCATTAACTCACAGGAGGGTTGTTTTAATTCCTCCAAGTTCAATTGCTTTACCCACAAGTTTCTGCTCTTGGATGCAACAATCAAGAGAGAGTCGACACTTGTTCACACAAAGTGATTTTTTTAAAGGGGTTGTTTGCACAAAGTGTTGTGAGTTGAAAAGAAAAATTATTTTGTGACAATTTTTAAACGCACTCTTATACTTACTTTATATTTTTAGTTTATTTCTATCTCTATCTCTTTTTATCTTTATTATTTTTGTCCCAAAAAAAAATGATT
Source organism: Medicago ruthenica (assembly GCA_018208015.1). Classification (NCBI taxonomy): domain Eukaryota; kingdom Viridiplantae; phylum Streptophyta; class Magnoliopsida; order Fabales; family Fabaceae; genus Medicago; species Medicago ruthenica. Next base: position 74,414,898 of record CM031374.1, read on the forward strand.
GTCCTAAAAATTATCTTACAAATATCATTCTTCAGTTTGGAAATTAATGATTGTGTCATCAATTATGGGGTTTTTCCAAACAAAATAAAAAATGAGCGTGTCTTCAATAATAGTGCCAAACCTTCATGAAGTACACCAGCAGGCCCGGATGATCATATTTGAGATTTGCAATGTTGCGAAGTATGACTTTGATGTCTTATATTTTAATGTTAAATATGTTTTTAATTTCTATAAATATTTTAATTTTTTGTTTTAATTTTCATAAAAAAAAATTGACTTTTATTCTCCAAAAGTTTTCCGTCCACACTTTTGGTCCCTACTCCTACTTTAAATCAGGTCACGAGCATCCTTGAAATTTTTGAATTAGGTTTTGTGTGGATGTTTAGCATATTATGAGAGTCTCTTCCAAAAAAAATTAGACTTTTTTTAATAAAGTATGATTTAAATATGAATTTTTAAGTGTAAAAAATATAAAAATTCGTATTTAGTTCACACATTGTTAAAAAATTCTAAATTTTTGCAAGAGAGAATTCCATAATGTACTAGACATGATTGCAAAAAAAGATTTAAAAATATGAACGATATACGTACGTGAGCTGACTCAAAAGCATGGACAAAAAGTGGTGATGGGAATATTTTAAGGGACTAAAAGTCGAAGGAAAATTTTAAAGAGACTAAAACGAAAAATTGATATATTTATAAGGACCAAAAATATATTTAACCATATTTTTATAAGTTATATAAACATATTCATATATTGATTATCAAATGCATAAAGTCTTCAATATAATGCCCATCAACGAAATTGTCAGAGTCGCAAGTGTATGTAGAGTTGTGAACAATCCGTAGACTCGACCCCTAGACTCATAATAGTCTATGAAAAATAAAAAAATAAAAAATAAAAACTTTGAAATACTTTGTAATGTAATAGAACACCAATTAACAAAAAAAAAATCAATTTCAAACTCCATGATAAAGTTGTTGAAAAAAAAATTCCATAGTAGAACAAGCAAAGTGGCTAAGTATGTAGGTAAGGTCCTACTTCCCTCCTTCTACCTAAAAAAAAAAAAAAAATCATAAAACATACTCCATCTGTTTGATTCTAAGTGTCGTTTTAGATTGATAACACTAAATTAAGGAAGTGAATTTTTGAACCATTATTTCTTATTATACCTTCATATTAATCCACCAATAAATTCATTTTTTTTTCACACACTTTTTTTCCAATGAATTTAATGTGCTGACAATTGTTAGTCACCGTTCATCTCTCCAACAAATTCCTATTTTTTGCACACAATCTATCTTTCTGTCATAACAAACAATTGTTAATAATTTAATATATTTTTGTTGTTGAAGGAGTCAATAGTCTAAAATTGTCTTTCACTCTTTCTTCTTTTTAAACATTCATGGAGTCTTTTATTTTTTCTATTAGAATTGTTCTTTTATTTTACACTTTAAATTTTTAACAATGTTACTCATCTTATTTATAGAATTCCAACTTTTCACGATACCATTGTTATAGGAAAAAAATTGTTTAAATTTGCAGATAACAAAAAACAAACTTGAGTTTTCCAAATAGATAACATTAATTAATTTTATTGGAAAAAAAAGTAAGTAAGAGTAAATGAAAAGGACATAATTGGCAAATTACACCCTTAAACTATCAAAACAATAGTTAAATATGAACGTTAAATCATACTTAAACGACACTTAAAAAGAGGAGGGAGTAAATATTAACATCAACAAAAAGAACAGGAGAATAAAATGAAACAAAATAGAGCACAATTGAAAGAATATCACATGAAAAATCAACAAAGGAAGTAGCACAAAATACAAGACAACAGAAAAAACAGAGCATGAAACAAAAAGGAACACAAAGCAGGGTTAACAAAAGCGAGTGTCTGAAAAATGAATGAAAGAGAGAGATGTGCGAGCGCGAACGTGAGATTGAAAGAAACTTGTAATGAGAACCACAATCGACGAGAAATGTGCGGTGAGACCGCGAGATTGAGATAAAGGTTTGTTATTCTTTTGAGTTTTCTAACTTCTAAAATGAAAAGGACGAGACAAGAAAGATCATGTAACTTCATTTTAGATTTATTTTAGTGAAATAGTGAAAAATATTTTTAAAAGGACTAAAACGAAAAGCTGATATATTTATAAGGACCAAAAATATATTTAACCATGTTTTTATAAGTTATATAAACATATTCATATATTGATTATCAAATACATAAAGTCTTCAATATAATGTCCATCAACGAAGTTGTCAGAGTCACAAGTGTATGTAGACTTGTGAACAATCCGTAGACTCGACCCCTAGACTCAGAAGAGTCTATGAAAAATAAAATAAAATAAAAAATAAAACATTAAAATACTTTGTAAATGACACATATATGTAATAGAACACCAATTAACAAAAAAAAATCAATTTCAAACTCCGTAATAAAGTTGTTGAAAGGAAAAACTCCACAGTAGACCAAGCAAAGTGGCTAAGTATGTAGGTAAGGTCCTATTTCCCTCCTTCTACCTAAGCAAAAAAATCATAAAACATACTCCCTCGATTCGATTCTAAGTGTCATTTTAGATTGGTAACACTAAATTAAGGAAGTGAATTTTTGAACCATTATTTCTTATTATACCCTCATATTAATCTACCAATAAATTCATTTTTTTTCACACACTTTTTTTTTCAATGAATTTAATGTGCTAACAATTGTTAGTTATTATTATCTCTCCAACAAATTCCTATTTTTTGCACACACTATATTTGTGCCATAACAATCAATTGTCAATAGTTTAATATATTTTTTGGAGTAAAGAGTCACATGGAGATTATTCAGTTCGCAGTGCCTATCATTTTTGTATGCAAGAGCTGTTGGACACTTCTGCTTTTAAAGTTCTGGGAAATTGGGATATGATTTGGCAATTAAAAGTGCCTCCCAAAGTAAAAATTTCATGTGGAGACTCGCCAGGAATGTGCTACCAACAAGAACACGCCTCCAGGATAAAAGAGTTAATTGTCCGGGTAACTGTGTTCTTTGTAATTCTGCAGAAGAAAACAGTTTTTACCTTTTCTTTAATTGTCCGAGCAGCTGCAATATTTGGAACATGGCTGATTTATCCCAAGTTGTAAGCACTGCCACGAATCTAGGTGAAAATTGCAGTAATTGTATTTTTTAGGTTCTGCAGCTCTTATCTTGTGAAAATGCAGCTTTATTTGCATGCATTCTTTGGAGCATTTGGAAACAACGCAATAATAAGGTGTGGAAAGATATTGTAGACGCGCAATGTTTTGTTCTAGAACGTGCATCGTCCTTATTATATGATTGGAAAGCAGCTAAGAATGCAAGTGCTTTGAAGCTCCCTATTATTGGCAGCAACATACAACAACAACAACAACAACAACAACAACAAACCAGGGCAGTGAAGTGGAAGAAACCGAGGCTAGGAAGAAAGAAATGTAATATTGACGCTTCTTTCCCTAATCATGATAATAGAGTCGGTATTGGTATGTGTATCAGGGATGATGAAGGCACTTTTGTCCTTGCAAAAACGGAATGGTTTGCACCCAAGTGTGATGTTCACATTGGTGAAGCTTTGGGTTTATTGTCGGCACTTCATTGGGTACATGAGCTTCAATTAGGTCCTATTGACAATTTCAATTCCAGCAATCATGATAACACGGAATTTGGAGCTATTATTAATGATTGTAAATCTTTATTTAGGGAATTATATGAAAACTCTAGTGTTGAGTTTGTGCGGAGACAAGCAAATGAGGTTGCCCATGTGTTAGCTAAGGCGGCCACATTGTCAGCTAGTTTCCAGGTTTTGGTCATGCCACCAAATTGTATTGAACACATTTTAATTAAAGAAATGCTATAAGCTTTACCTCTTAAAAAAAAATAGTTTAATATATTTTTGTTGTTGAAGGAGTCAATAGTCTAAAATTGTCTTTCACTCTTTCATGTTTTTAAACATTCATGAAGTCTTTTATTTTTTTCTATTAGAATTGTTCTTTTATTTTGCACTTTAAACTTTTAACAATGTTACTCATCTTATTTGTATAATTCCAACTTTTCATAGAACCGTTATTATAGGAAAAAAAAAATATTGGTTAAATTTGCACATAACAAAAAACAAACTTTATTTGAAAAAACAAACTTGAGTTTTGCAAATAGATAACATTAATTAGTTTTATTAAAAAAAGTAAGAATAAAGGAAAAGGACATAATTGGCAAATTACACCCTTAAACTATCAAAACGATAGTTAAATATGAACGTTAAATCATACTTAAACGACACTTAAAAAACCGGAGGGAGTAAATATTAACATCAACAAAAAGAACGTGACAATAAAATGAAACAAAAATAGAGCACACGTGAAAGAATATCACACACTACAAGAAATTTACCATATAGCAACGGACACCTTTAGCAACCGCAGAAAAAACGGTTGCTATAGATAAAATATAGCAACTGATCATCCAAACAACCGTTGCTATAGGTTAAGAGAGAAAAAGCGCCACAATTTTCCACCAAATATTCACTGGGCTCCAAAGCAGCGCGCTCAATTTTTCATTATTTTTTAATTTATTTATTTTCCCCCTTTTCTTTCTTTCTTTCATCACAACAAAACTCAAAAAAAAAAACAACCCAAATCGCAGACTCCAAATCACTTTCCCCTTCCTCTCCAAATCGAACCCAATCTCCTTCTTCTTCTTCAAATCATAGAACCCAATCTCCTTCTTCTTCATATCGTTCAATGGAGGTAAGGGAAAACCCAGATTGAACCCAAATCACTTTCTAAATCAAAACCCCCAAATCACTTTCTGAATCAAAACCCCCAAATCTATTGCTGCTCAAAACCCCCAAATCGCACAGAATCTCCAATCAGTTTTTTCATAATAAGTTTTTTCAATCAGTTTTCCTCTTCCTCAAAACCCCCAAATCGATTGCTGCACAGAATCTCCATTCACACTTTCTCCTTCAATTAGTTTTTTCATAATCGATTGCTGCTCAAAACCCCCAAATCGATTTCCTCTTCTGTCAAAGCTTGTGCAGCTTCCTCATACTTGGTACTTCTTCTTCATCATCACTGTGTCGTTTTGTGTCATTTTTATTGTTTATTTTTTGTATTTTGATAGGTTATATTTTATATAATCACATATTCATGTGAAAAGATGTCTTGAAAATGAGGTGGAACTTGGATTGCCGGATAAGTTTTTGGTGGATTCTTCAAGTCTTTTCTTGTAAGCAAGTTGTGATTATTCATGGCTTGTGATTATTTATGTCTTTCTTGCATTATTATGTGTAAAGTTGAAACTTAATAGGTTAGTTACATATATATATCTCAGCTGAGTTTACCTATTGTTGATCTTTGTTTTGTTACTTTGATTGCAAGCACCTGCATTGTTATAGTGCTTTCAAGTTTAAACTCAATTGATCAGTTACACTTATATTTCAACTAAGTTTACTTAAGGTTAATCTTTGCTTGTTATTTAAAAGTTTCAATATATTATATTTAACTGTTTAGAGGCAGCAAACTGTTAAAACTCTTGTTTGTATGTTTGAATTGCCAACATGTTACATAACTATGATGACAAACTCTTTCTTGTTTGCTTTATTGGAATGGACATTGGGAAAAATGCAGTTCTGAATAACCTATCTTTGACTGGTCCACCCTCTTTGTTTATTGTTTATGGAGTGAAGTCTTTTTCATAGTTCTTTCATTAGAACTTAGAAGGGATTTAAAGGCTAATATATTACACACCTGAAATATGTAATGAACTTGAAAAGAATTATACATTGATTTGCTTTGTTCTATAGGTGAAATGAGGTTGATTTATATTTTGGATGTGGAAGCGATTTTGGCATAAAGATATGGAATTAATAGTACCTCCTGTTGCGAAGACGATAGTATTGATACTTGTATGGTTGTCCCCTTTTCGACATGATGTTTCAGGAATGTTGATTTGCTTTTCAATGATTACTTATCACACCAAATAATGATATGCAAGTAACATCTAAACCATTAAACCTTTTTCAAGTACTACAGTTTAATCCTTTGTTATTGTTCTCCTGATGAACTCTAGTTTAATCCTTTGGTTCATGATATACATTAAATTGATTAAAGAGAGGTAAATTGGTCTTCATTTTATCCACATCTCTTCATTCAAATCTGCAGCTGAGCCAAACACATACCACAATTCAGTCATAATCTCACCTTACTCTTCATAATGTCCTTTTGTTTTCTTATGGTTTGGTTTGGTCCCAAGTAATCTTGCTACTATCTCTTTCTTTCTGTGATAAACTTCTCAAGCATTAGAGTGTATTACACTTACACTTAGTCCACTAAAACCATATTGGGACGGGTTTTTGCCGTTGGTATAAGCAATGTATCGTAGACGGCAGCAGACGTCCGTTGGTATAGGTTTTATGACCTATACCAACGGTTTTTGGACCTTTACCAACGGATATACGCCGTTGCTAAATGGCAAATTTCTTGTATGTACATAAAAAATCAACAAAGGAAATAGCACAAAATACAAGACAACAGAAAAAAACAGAGCATGAAACAGAAAGGAACACAAAGTAGGGTTAACAAAAGCGAGTGTCTGAAAGATGAATGAAAGAGAGAGATGTGCGAGTGCGAACACGAAATTGAAAGAAACTTGCAATGAAAACCACAGCCGACGAGAAATGTGCGGTGAGACCGCGAGATTGAGATAAAGGTTTGTTATTCTTGATTTTTCTAACTTCTAAAATGAAAAAGACGAGACAAGAAAGATCTTGTAACTTCATTTTAGTTTTTTTTTAGTGAACAATGAGGCCTAACATTTTTTTTAATATAAAAATTACACTAAACTCATAAACTCACATCATATTCACGAGTTTATAAGAGTATATCTAGGTTTGAGCGAGCCTACAATGAAAACAAGTAAGAGTGTGAGTCAACTCGTTTTTGCCTCCTAGACTCGTAAACTCGTATTAGTCTATGAGTTGACTCGTAAGTCTGACAACTATATACCCATCAAAATTAGATGATTTTACAGTAATATCCCAAAAATATTGAAACAGCTTAAAATAACAAAAGGGAACAATATGATAATGCAAAATTGGAACTCACATCACAAAGACATAGTTAGCAACAAATGAGAATGTGTATTAGAATGAAGGTTGCTCTATAACGGTGCCTTATAGCGACAACTTAATCTTCTTTTTCCACATACTTTCTTTTTCTATTTTTAAAGGGGGGTTTGTTTCACGGTTGAGATATTGACTTCTAGAAATAACTTTTCAGAAAAATAATAAGGATCATCTTATTTTTGGATTTTTTTTTATTAAAATGTGTTTGGTTAACAATTGTCACATTCCTAAGAATTATTTGTAAGGGAGGATATTATGGGAAGCTACTTCATTTTCATTCCTATCTATATGGAAACCTTTTATACCGAGCCATTTCCTTGAGAATAAAATCATGTGTAAATGAAAGTAATATTTTTCACGCGAACATTTTATTTCCGTGAGTTAATTTTTTAACTTCCAAACAAACATAGGAAACTATATTTGTAACCTCTATATTTCTTGGATTAATTTTTCCAACCTTCAAACAAACACCCCCCAAAGTGAATCAAATTTGGGTTAAGACAGAGAATATTGTTTTTTGGTCAAGTAGTCTTGTGGTTTTTTTTTTGTTGAAATGAAATGAAGTGCTAGACTTTAGAATATGATTTTTTTACTAGGCATGCATATGTTAGCCAAATCTATCCTATTTTTTAGTCTTTTTTATTAGTCTAAACCTAGTTTTTTTTCCTTATTGGAGAATAAACCTCGCCTAAAAAATGTGTGTGTTAATTATAATTTTTTATTTTAATATACACACACCTTCACTAAAAATGATAATTTGGTATTAGAAATTAGGGCTCGTGTAGGCGCTCCTCTCGCACACCCTTTGGACCGTCACCGTACACGAGTATGCTTCATCCATCCTTAAATATAAGCATTCAGTTGACAAAAAAATTGTCTGTAAATTCAAACTCCTTTTTAATTTACTAGATATATTTATTGTTTCTTTTTCAAATAAATCCCTAATTAAAACCACTAAAGGGTCCAGTTGGTGATCATAATAGGATATAGATATGATATGATATAAAGCTGGATAATAATATGATATGATATGGCAAGCTAAGTTTATCATATCACGTGTTTGATATGCACAAATTAACTAATACCATTTTTTAAACATATCATACTTTTGATAAACACCTCATAATATCATGATATAATATATATCATATTTAAATGACAAGATTACACTTCTGAAACAATTATATATATATTTATTTGAAATTAATTTTAATATTTTTAAATTTTATGAATTAACAAAATATACTAAAAAACGAAATAAGTAATTAAATAATGTTTATAACTTTTTTAGAAAAAAACCCATTGACACTACTAAGTAAACAATTTCACTTTTTTTTTAAAAAAAAATCTCAAGTAAATAAATAATTATATTATATGTTAGTTAATCAAAATAAATTTATGATATGTATTATAAGTTAATTACTTTATATATAGACACACACAAATGATATTTTAGGTACATCTATATATAAAAATAAACAAATTATCTAGACAACCGATTTTTTTTATTTTTCTTAACAAAAAAAATGCAATTTGTGCTTATATTTAGCGACAAATGTAACATAAAGATTAGTAAAAAAAATTAACATAAATATATTGGATTTGTAATTTTGCATCCTCATATGTTTAAATTTAATTTAATACCAAATCATCTTACCATTAAAATTCATTGGGTGAGTTCTATTACTTAAAATATATATTAGTGGAGCCTAATGAATTTTTTTTTTAAGGAACCTAATGAATTTTAATGGTGAGATTATGTACATAACTCTTTCTTATTGCATTGAGTTCAAACATAAGACGGTCCACATCTAAAGATATTTATTACTATATTAAAAATGATTTTGAACAAAAGTAAAAAGTAGACATGACTTTTTCTAAGAATGAAGTTTGAACTTTTAAGTGAATTTCAAGGTAGCAGTTTGCTCAATTTTTGTGTAGGGTTGAAATGTCATAATTGCTTATTCTATTATTTTTCTCTGTTTTTTGTTTTTTTATCGATATATGTTAGTAGTTAATTTGTTAGGAGAGACTTTTCTTTGATGTAATTTCTTTTATGCTCAATTTATGCATTTCCTTTTACTTCACATTGCGCAATCCCAATGGAGGCCGGTGGAAGTTTGGTTAAAAATTCTGAGAGCCAAATTCATTTGAGGTCTAGGATAATAAGATAAGGGTTCAGAAAACTGGATTCCACACAAAATTAATTTTTGGCTAAAAATATATAAAATGGGAAAAACATTAGACATATATGTCAATTTCTATTCTCAATTATATTTTATCCATTCATTATATTTTTCTGTTTATATTCTTTTGCACCCTCTCATTTCTTGTCCTATTTTTTCAAACCCCATAATATACTATAACTATTCAGTTTCAGCACACACTGCTTCTTCCTCTGTCTCTCAAGTAATCCATAGAAATGGAAGCACATGCAGGAGCCAACCAGAGGATTGCAAGAATCTCTGCTCATCTTCACCCTTCAAATTTCCAGGTTTTTTTTTCTTCCTTTGGTTTCCTTCAGGATTTTGCACACCTGACACTACTAGTTCAGACTTCAATGTTCAATATAATTAACTTGAAATCATCTTGGTTTGAAATCATTTGTCTTTAAGTATAGGGCGCTATCGACTAAATCTCGGGAATTAATAAAATTGATAGTACTGTTAAATTTATTGACTATTGGTATTGTTTTACAAGTTTATTCTTTAGATGAGATGATCGGTTTATGTTTCCATCATATTATTTATTATATGTTGCAAAGAAAAAGTAACATACTTAAGGATATCTTGGTAAAGAAATAATTAACACATTTGAAGATTTGAAATGAGTCTTACAAAAATACTCAAAGAAAATCTCAAGAGGGTCCTATCTTTATGGATGGAGGGAGTAGTGTGCATAAGATTTTAAATTTTGGGTTCACACCCTGATTCTTGATATTACATACAATTGCAGTCAAATGTGGTCCATGTGGTCAAAATCAAGAACTTGATGTCGCAGTTTAAAACCCTCGCGTGTATTAATGCTATGTTTGTTTGTGATGACAGGAAGGAGGTGATGTTGTCATTGACAGAGCTAACTGCAGAGCCAAAGGCGGGGCACCTGGATTCAAAGTAGCAGTATTGGGGGCTGCTGGTGGAATTGGTCAATCCCTTTCTTTGCTGTTGAAGATGAACCCATTGGTTTCAGTTCTTCATCTTTACGATGTTGTCAACACCCCTGGTGTCACAGCTGATGTTAGTCACATGGACACTGGTGCTGTGGTAATTTTTCTTTTTCATCACTTTTCTAATTTTTTTCTACTTAACATAATGTTGATATCATCTAAAATTTTATAAAAAAAATTAAATCATACTCTCTCCAGTCACATTTATAAACAGCTTTTTCTTTTGTAGATTCATTAAATAACTGATGTAATTGGATTATAATATAGTCCAAACACATCAGTTATTTAATGAATCTGAAAAAGCTACAGTTCCTTATAAATGTGACCAGAGGGAGTATTTGGTTGTGTGCCGCATTGACATTTCTCATGTTCCTATGCACTTTGAACGTGACTTTACTGAAGCAACAAATTTCAGCTTCGGTAATGGCACGGTGACACCGTGACTTTATAAGTTTCCAAACACGCACTTAGTAGTGGTTGTGCTAATTCATAGTGGATTGTAGCAGTTGTGTTTTTCTTTGGTCCAACCTAGATTATGTTCAAGCCGTCTTTATTTATTTTAAGGATATGCGAGTTGTTTTAACAATATTTATCTTCTATTATGTTTGAATGATGCAAGTATATTTGGGTTTCTAGGTTCGTGGCTTTTTGGGGCAACCACAACTAGAGAATGCACTCACAGGCATGGACTTGGTAGTTATACCTGCTGGTGTGCCAAGGAAACCTGGAATGACCAGGGACGACTTATTTAAGATAAATGCTGGAATTGTGAGAACCCTTTGTGAAGGAATTGCCAAGTGTTGCCCCAATGCGATTGTCAACTTGATTAGCAATCCAGTGAATTCCACTGTGCCAATTGCTGCTGAGGTCTTCAAGAAAGCTGGTACATATGATCCAAAGCGGCTTTTAGGAGTTACAGCCCTTGATGTTGTGAGGGCAAATACTTTCGTAGTAAGCATGGCTTTTCTCTTCTATCTCATAATTGAATTTCCTTCCCACTATTGTATGAGTAAATGCCGGTGTATTTTTTTTTCTCTTGCAGGCAGAGGTACTTGGTGTTGATCCAAGAGAAGTTGATGTTCCAGTGGTAGGAGGTCACGCAGGAGTCACAATATTGCCTCTTTTGTCACAGGTTTTGTAAAGGATACCTGATACTTCTTTACTTAAAAATATTGATATCGTTGAACAAGCCAGTAAACCTTCTTCAAACTTCGGTTTTTACAGGTTAAGCCTCCCAGTAGCTTCACTGCAGAAGAAGCCGAGTACCTGACAAATCGCATTCAAAATGGTGGAACAGAAGTTGTCGAGGTAATTTCATATAAGTTTATCACCTAAATATGTGATGGACTAGAAGAAGGATAAGCTTGTTGTCGGATTGATAATTTACACTGAACTTCATTTCCTTTCTTCTCATTTATTTGGCTTATGACTGATTAATTTTTTTGAAGAAGCAACTTATGACTGATTAATTATAATCTAATATAAATTATTCATGCTACAGGCAAAAGCTGGGGCTGGTTCTGCAACACTATCAATGGTTAATAGTTTATCTCAATATTTCTGAAGTTCCAAGCATACTCAATTGGTATCAATCGTGTCCCAGTCGAGAGACTAACTAAACATGATTGATTGTGTAGGCATATGCAGCTGCTAAGTTTGCTAACTCATGCCTCCATGGCTTGAAAGGAGAAGCTGGAGTGGTGGAGTGTGCTTTTGTTGATTCTCAGGTGGCATTTTCAAGTCCTTTTATCCCTTATACATGTTCTTCATCTTCCTTTCATATCAAATTTTACAGAAGCGTGTGTCTTCAACAGGTTACAGAACTTCCTTTCTTTGCAACCAAGGTCCGTCTTGGTCGTGGAGGAGCAGAAGAAATATTTCCATTGGGTCCCCTCAATGAGTATGAGAGGTATTCCAATAGTTTATCAAACTATTACTTAATTTCTTTATTGGAAGCAACGAACAAAGGAAAAAGTTAAAATTTTGCTGTTTAATACTTAACAGGATTGGGTTGGAAAAAGCCAAGAGAGAGTTGGCAGGAAGCATCCAGAAGGGAGTAGAATTCATCAAAAAATAAGTCAGATAAGGAAAAAAATAGTTTTGTTTTGTCTCTTATCTATATCTATAATAAACTTGTGTAATAATTCCCTCTGTTTATAGTATATCTTTCTTAAGAACAGTACTCTAAATTTTTGGTGTTTGTCCATAGCTTAGCTGTTCATGTAACGGATATGACATCAGTAAAACCTTGTAATATATTCTGAAAGTGAAAGGCATTACAATGTCGGCCATTTTACTATTTCCAGATCAAATTTTGTTTAATCCTGCACTTCTCCACATATTCAATGAAAAAATATTTTTTACATTTTTGTCTTCTCATGAAGAATTTGCAATTCTAGTTCCGAATAATTTTATGAATGTTCATATTCTGTAGATATTTATCTCCTCAAACCTTCTATGTTTTTCTTTCAAATATTTAATGAATCATGATAAATTGATGATGACAGTGATATCATTATTTTTATGCAACTATGCAATGCGACTTGTATGGGTAACATGTAAGAAAAAATACACTATGCTGTAACATATACGATTAATTAATTGAACAACCAAACATTTTAACTGTATATATTTTGGTACATACTTTGCAGGAGTTTTGAACTTACAGCCTTTGGCAAAGTGTTCAAACTCCATACAACTTTTATTAATCAACATATTTTGTTTGCAACAGAAAGGGACTAGCAATACAAAGGCCTGTTTGTCAAAGGCACCCAAAAATCCAATGCCGCTTTTGTAAGATTTTTAGGGGAGATAGAGTATCCCTAACATGCTCAACAAGTTAACCAGAAAAAACCCTTCTGCAAATGAACCATAGACATAGAGCATGCTTGGAGTAGACGAGATAGTTGACATTGCAGGCCTTGAAAAAAGAAATATCATTGAAAGAACTGAAACTTAAAACACCTGTATATATAGTTGACAGTATCTTCTATATATTCTTCTTATGCTTTTGGGATCTGTTTAGTATGAACTAAAGGAACGTCCTTAGATGAAAGACGTAAAAACTGAGCGTAGGTTTCTCACAAGATCCTTCACTGTCATGCAAAATTCCATATCCATCTGCAAATTGCACAAATAGTTTCCATATTGATAGACAATTGTAGTAATTTCCGTTGGAACAAAATGATAAAAAATTATGCATAGATATACAGCAACTAAGCAAGTTTTTTTCATTGAAGTAGTCAAAAGACTCAAAATATAACCACTGAAACTTCATTCAATATTTTTTTTTGTTGAAACAAAGATTACCTGTGCAATAATTGTTATATCAAGTGCACAACTCCCAAATGTCATGAAACTGCTATTGGTGACTTTTAGATTGAATTTCTCAATTTCATGGATTGTTTTTTCCACAACTCCTTTGATTTTCTCACAGTGAACTCTTATGAGGACATTTCTATCACAAAATCTTGCTTCAATTTCTGGCAGTTCCTCGTCAAAGGGACCACCAGATTCAGAAGAGTTTTCAACATCATTGGATAGTTGATATTTCTTCACCACCACCACAAATTCCACGTTTTTCCTCGTGTTCTGTTCCTCCTCAAGAACCTTCACCTTCTCTTGCAATTTCTTCAAGTACTTGATAGCATCTCCAAGAACTGTAACTTTGTCCATCTGTTAGCACGTTGAAAAACGAGACCACAATCACAACAATTGTTAAAGATAGTACCACGAACACATTTTTATATGTTCACCGTGTGTCCTAATAGTAAACACTAAATAATCCAACATATGTTCAACATAGATATCTAGAAAAAACTTAAGTCCCACGTTAGGCAGAGATTATGAAGCCTAAGAAATCTTCATCTTACAAATTTGTTTTGTAGAGTTGAGTCAGGTTCAAAATAAAATGTCAAAATTTCGCAATAGTCAAATTTTGCATACCTTCTGTAGTCCGGGAACAAGGGCAGATAGAGCAATGAAGCGCTGGCTGAGCTTTTCACGCCGCTTTCTTTCAGCTATTATATGGTCTTGAGGAAAAGAGAGTTTAGGACGTGTTGCTACCTTTTTGGCCTCAAAGGTTCCGTGAGAAATCATGTCAGAAGAAGTTGTGTTGTTGTTTTGAGAACCAATCATCTCATCCTTAGGCTTCACTAATCCCAACTGATTTAACTGATTCAAATCAACAAACGAAAGAAGATTCGGGTACGAAACAAATTGAGTCTCTAGTGTCTGAGCAGTTTCCATTGAAGTTCTAGGGCTTAAGTTTGGACAAACGTATGAATGGTGTTGTGAAGTGTCTCCAAAAGCAGCACCTATTGGCAGTGAGTTAGACTCATTGATAGAGCTCAAATGCCACTGATGATGAAGAAATAAAGGATCCTCCATCATTTCCTGCAAGATCAAACACATGTTTTCACAATGTTCATGGAAATTTCATACATTTGCCTTGTGGCTTTATTAGATTATTTCACTGCTTTATTATTAGATACTTGTCTTATTTTCTAACCAAATGTTAGATGGTTCCAAAATTAGTCACTGTCAAAGTGTGAATGTATAGTAAGTTCAGAGAATAATTATTTGCAAGAACTATATATCTTACCTGATCAGGAAACCCTCTGATGAATGAAATATTCTCCATAAGAAAGCTAACCTTGAAATCAAAAGAGGTCAAGGTAAATATCCTGTATCAAACAAATTATATTATTCAGCTAATGCATTCAGTGTAAAATTCTTAATGATGGAATAATGCAAATATTGATAAGAAACTAAGCTTACTCATCAACAAATGTGCAAGATTTCAGTATTTGTTAATGTGAGGGTAAGTTCTATATAGCATCAGCATCAGCCTATATATATGGTCTTTGTGGGGATAACATTTGTCCTAATATCACTGTATCCAAACTTAGAACAGTAACATGCTCACGGGTTTTGATGTGAATCAGCTTATACAACCCAAGATGCCTACTATTTCTCAATCAAAAAAATTGACATAACATTTTTTTATATTTAGAGGCTTACAAATTTACACATACAACTTCTGTTGTCTTGTGGACTTTTGGGGGGTGTTCATCACAAGTCATTGAAATAGCTTATAAATGAAAAGGACTATTCTTGATTGTGTGGTCCCTATCCTTGTCCAAAGCCTCAAGGTACGTTTTTATTTGCCTTATTTACTTGATTAATTCTTCCTCAACCCTCATATCTAATTTTCTTAGTCAATGATAATCCACAATCATCACTAATAGAGCTTATTAGCTAACGTATTGGCTATTAAGAAACTATAAAGAAAATGCCTATATCAGTAGATATATGTCATGAATTAGCCACCGGTTATTGATTGCAATTTCAAAATACCGACATATTTATTTGGGAAAATGTTGTTTGTCACGAACTCTATAGCACCGACACTTCTGCTCGGATGCGTTTTTTGTGTCTGACATGTGTCAGTGTCTGACAACGACACATGTGATTGCATTCAATTAATTTATTTTCTCAAATTATTACCGGTTTCAATGTGTGTCGTATTCGGTGTCTGTGTCAATGCTTCATAGGTCATGAAACACATTTTCACGGAGTGATGCGACTAGGTTCAAACCCAAATCCTTAATGGACGCTACAGAGGCGCATGCTAAGGGACTGCACTGCCAGCACACCCCAGTGAGTCTGTCAAGTCCATCATCATCATCGCGGGATCAAGATCAGATACTGATCCACAAATTATGCTGGAAATCTCTCAACTCATTTCAATGGATTTTCATCCAGTCCTACTGAAACCTTGTCTAGAAACCATTAGAAATGTACACACACTCTATTCTGAAATACCTCTTACCCACCTCACTCAAAATTTGACAATCCATATATTTCGTGATTTTTACCAAGTAGCAAATTTTAATATTGGTTCGTGAAAAGAAAATCATTACTGATCAATTTCTTCGTACCAAATAGCATGACCGGTTTGTTTATCATATAATAACGAGGAGTTTGGATCCGCATTGTGTCTCATTTTCTTGCAGTGACCCTGTGAATTTTGAGTTCTTCTAAACACATGCTTAAATTTATCGCATTTTTTACCTTAAATTTACTTTTGTTTTTGACTTGAGTTGTCAACTTAATTAAGTCGCTTTAGTGAACCCTCTGTACACTAGATGAAAATTTAAGCATACAGTGATAGTGTGACCCATTGAACAATAAACATGCATATATTATATGAAAGTTTACGCGTATTAACGAAATAATGTTGATATTTCAATATTAAAACGGTTAGTAGTACTTATATATGGTCGTTTGGTAGGAAGTAAGAGGAGAAATGTTGGCGTAACTGTGAGCTGCATGGTTGTATCCAGGTTTGTTCAAGCTGGTTTACAATTATTTGAGCTTGTGCTGCCTGGATGCTGGAACAACTCAGCTCACAGTACCTAGCTATCTACAAACCTAGCAAAACGTGTAAACTGTACACCAACAAACCTATGCTCTAAAGTCGTAGTCATTTTATGGCCTGGATCAATGTCCACCAACTAATTCAAAGGCATGTTATGATTATTACAGTTTTTTTCATAGACAAATGTTAGTGTTTAATTAGTTATGAGAGGAAGAAATTCATATGGATCAAACTCTAGATCTCATTTTTAAAACTCTTTAGACGTTTCAACTTATATCATTAGGCTACATTTTTGGGAAATATGATTTACGTGGTCATCTTTTTTCTACATTTATGTAGTCGAAACATTAGTGATTGTTCGACATTGATCTAACGGTTCAGAAAAAAGAAATTTAATTTTTATTTTCATAATTTTTAATATACCGAACACAAATTTGGATCGTCTGATCTTGATCGAACGGTCACCGAAACATGATTGAGTGTTTGTGTCACTTTACCGCCACATCCAATCGTGATCCCATTCTTGTAGACTTCTTTGTTTTCGACCATTTGTATCAATTTTCTCAAACTACTCTTAAATTGGTTGGCAAGGTTGTCTTTTCATTAGAGAGTTTGAGTTGATGAATTTTCTAGTTTGTTAATTGTTGATGAAAAGGTGTGAGTTAAAGAAGAGTATCATGGTACTTACTCTATTCCAAAATATGAGTTTTATTTAAAGACCATTTTGAGATTGTTGTCTTGAAATTTTTTAGTGAAGCAATTAGGGTGTGTAAAAACTACATTTCACACTTGCTTGTGGATGATTTGAAGTCTAGTGTAAGATATGAGACTTGTTATAATAATTTTAGTGTGAAGTTATTTTTTTGAGAGGAAGTGTGAAGTTATTTGTAGACAGTTTAATTTAAAATTACTGAAAATTCACATTTTACACCTCTGGAATCGATGTAAAAAATCCTGAAATTTTGTGATGTGGAATGTTAGGAAAATTGCTCTTCAAGCACCTATGGTTTGCTCATAGACATGTCAAACTATCGAAAATACCTCCAACGACAATTAATTAGTTTTCGCTACCAAAAGGTAGTTAAGTGTTGTTCCAAACCTGTCATATGCAGAAACAAAACCCTTTTTTTAGTAACGACAATTAAATCGAATATATAGTAAGACCAATAAAGATAGTTTTTTTTTTAATAGGAGCAGTAAAGATAAAGTTTGTAAGAATCTATAACCTATACGTGTGGATGGTAGTTTTGTTAACAAGAACGTACTTGAGAAAAAGAGGTAAACGGTAATTAATTACCATTCCTTACAAAAACGGGTTATGTTTCTGCGTTGACAAACGACAATTAACTATTGTTTGAAAGCGAACAATAATTAATTGTTATTGAAGGTATATGTTCAATGTGTATGTGAGCAAACGTGCCTAAAGAGCAATTTTCAAAAGTTAGAGTTTTTTATTGGGCCTATTCAGAAATCCAGCCCAACATAAAAATGGGACCCACAAGATTGTACGAAAAGTACGAATGGATGACATGACATGATGATAATTATTATCCAAGAAAAAGCTCTGAAAAGAGAGAGAGAGAGAGAGAGAGAGAGTGAGAGAGTCGAAAATGGAGTTACGTGAACTTGGAAGAACTGGACTGAAACTAAGCAGCGTTGGTTTCGGAGCTTCACCTCTCGGCAACGTGTTCGGTTCCGTTTCAGAAGAAGAAGCAAACGCCTCTGTTCGTATCGCTTTTCAATCCGGCATCAACTTCTTCGACACTTCTCCGTACGCAAATTCCTCTCTCTCTTTTTTCCTTTTCATTTTCTTCTTCAATTTTTTTTAACAGTTTTTCGAAATTTGAAGATACTACGGAGCAACACTGTCTGAGAAAGTGCTCGGAAAGGCGTTGAAAGCGTTAAACGTTCCGAGAAGTGAATACATTGTAGCAACTAAATGTGGAAGGTATGCAGAGGGGTTTGATTTTAGTGCAGAGAGAGTGACGAGAAGTGTAGACGAGAGTTTGGAAAGGTTGCAGTTGGATTATGTTGATATTCTTCAGTGTCATGATATTGAATTTGGATCGTTGGATCAGGTCTGTTGCTCCAACTTACTATATATTATTACGATTACAATTGTAGCATAATCAAATTCATCCATTCATAAAAAAAAAAACCAGCAATTAGCAAGGATTTCTTAGAATTAATAAATTAGTTATTTAGATTAGATTAAAGTTATCATAGCAGTAGCAACAGAATAATTATCTTAACTAAGACCTGTTTGGAGAAATTTGATTCCTTGCAGTCACGGGGTCACTTGGGATATCAGTGACACTTGATTAGACCGACCAAAAAATCCAATTTTTATTTTATAATTTTAAGTACCGAATTTGAATATGAACCATCTGATCTTAATCGAACTGCCACCACCGATGTCCCCAATGTGTGAAAGCCCGGATGTGAGGGAGTCGGATCCCTGTTTGGATTGACTTATTTGAGTTTAACTACCAACATGAACACTTGAAAGACTTTCTTGGGAGAGTTTATGGAAACAATGTATAACTTGTCCGTAACTTGTTTTTTAGCTTATTTTCTAAGCTTTTCAGGATAGCTTATGAAAACAATCTATAGCTTACATGAAAACATTTCGACTTTCTTTTATCTTTTATCGGGCGGTCTTACATATTTTGGAGGACCTGTTCTAATTTTGGGCCTTCAAAAATTTGTACGCCGGAACTGGTGTATGCTGGAGTTTGTGCCCTTGAACACTTTGGAGACCTCAAAATTTGGCATTTATTGATATAATTGTGTTTAGAATTTTAAATTTGATTGAAATTTGGACCTTTAAACATTTCTATTTAATGTATTCGGGATAATTTGCCTCAAATTATTGAGGCCCTGTGCAGCAGCCCACCTTACACATGAGCTTGGCCAATGCTATCTTTTGTTATAAAAATTGCTTATACATAGGAACTTATATGATAAACACTTAAGTTGTTTATCCAAACAGGGCCTAATTTCAGTTGTAACTTAACTGGTAACTGTATTTCAAGGGGTGCTAACTGTTTGGCTTTGTTCAGATTGTTAATGAGACAATTCCTGCACTCCAGAAACTGAAGGAAGCAGGGAAGACTCGTTTCATTGGGATTACGGGACTTCCTTTGGAGGTATTTACTTATGTTCTCGACAGGGTTCCGCCTGGAACATTGGATGTGATACTTTCCTATTGCCATCACTCTGTCAATGATTCGACTTTGGAGGATATAGTGCCCTATCTGAAGTCCAAGGGTGTTGGCATTATTAGTGCTTCTCCGTTGGCGATGGGTCTTCTCACTGAGGCTGGCCCTCCTGAATGGCATCCTGCTTCACCGGAACTTAAGGTCCTGTCTTATTAATTACGGATAAACAATGAAAATTTGATAATATTGCACTCCCTCCATCCCAAATTGTATGACGTTTTGGGCATTTCACACGTATTAAGAAATATAATTAATTTTGTGTGGGAAAGAGATATTATGAGTTGTTTACAAAATTGTCCTTAATAAATGGTATGGGAAAGATAAATTAAAGAATTGAAAAAATATAGAGTAATAAATAGTTAAGGATATAATAGGAAAAATAACATTAATGTTTCATTGGTATTGTAAAGCGACATACAATTTGGGATGGAGGGAGTATCTGTTATTGAGACCTAATTTTAGTTCACTTGGTAGCAAACAATAAATAAGAACCTTAATTTGCATGTTATGATCACACCTCAGTGTTGTAAGCTAGTTTTGAGTTTGATTGCAAAAAACAAATCATGCCTGTGTGTGTATGTTTAAGTGAGTGAGAGAGAGTAAATAAGAAACTTGCACCAAATCATCTTTTGCACAAAAAAAATAGTAATTGTAATTTGCTACTAAATTTTTTGGGCACTGCTATTTTTCTTATACAAAAGGATAATGTTACCCAGTGTATAAGAACTGAGTTCTGAGCGTATTTTATATGTGTAAATCAGAAGAAAGAGAATAAGTTAATTGGCCAAATCAAATCAAATTAATTGGCCAACCTACTGATTTCCCGCCATATGGCATATTGAATGAATGATCATGGCCTTCAATATTTTTGGCAGATAAGGGAATTGCCTACTAGTACTAAATGATGTTTCTGGACATCTCGAACAATGTCTCTCATGAATCACTGTTTTCTGCTTATGGTCTGGTACATTGCATATTTCATCAAAACTAAACTAGTTCTATGTATTTTATTTGGAATTTACAGTCTGCTTGTAGAGCTGCTGCTACCTATTGCAAAGAAAATGGAAAAAACATTTCGAAGTTAGCAATGCAGTATAGCTTGTTAAATAAGGAAATCACATCGGTGCTTGTTGGCATGAGATCTGTCGAACAGGTTCGGTTTCATCTCTATAAATTGTCATATTTAATTGCATACATACATCTATGTTTTGAAAATCTGTGATTTGGTGAATAGCATTAAGCCTTGCTCTAAAGCTTTGGTATCATTGTATAGCTTGGTCTATCAGATTGATGCCTCTCTCTTTGTTGTTTTCGTTAAAACATATATGGGTATTTTTCTCTGTAAAATATATACTTGTTTTTTCTTCTATCTTTCTCATATTAACTAATCAAAGAGCAAGTCAAAAGTTTAAAGAGATGTATGTCAATGCAATATTTGTTGATCTGGTCATGCAGGTTAACCAACACATTGTATTTGTATGATTAAAATAACTACCTACTAGATTTCTAGGCTTTAATTGATGGTAACATAGTGAGTGTATCTGTAAACTCCACCCTTTTTCATTGAATTGTATATCTGTGTTAATCTTGTTATATCACATTATCTTTTGTGTATCAATGGACATCATAGAAAGTCTTCTAAGAGTTGATGATGCTGAGCTATGTTGATTGAAGTGTTATAAATATTTTGTATTATTCCTACTCCAGAAAATCTGACAAAAACGTTTGCACAGGTTAATTATGAACCTATACAATGTTCCAGCCTTTTCTTTCATAGTTTCAACTTTCATGAGAAAAATATTCTTTATTGATGAAAAGTCTGTTTTAGATGTCCTCTTTTTTCCTAATATGGTGAGCAAAGGTTTTCAGAATTCTTACCGTTAAGAGCACAACTTAGTGCGATAATAGTTGGGTAAAGATAAAGGTCCCCACCCCTTTATATTCGTTGTATGGCATGGACACAATTTGGCGAATATAAATGACCTGTACAGTTAGATGAATTCGCTTGTCCTTTTTCTCTTCACATTTTCTATAAGATGTTCTTGGTGGATGGATTATACATTTGTCTTAAGAAGGAAGTATGGATTCAGCTCCGGTGATCACCTGAGAAAATCTAGAAAGAAAAAAAATTATGAGCCGTTAGAACTGAATATAATGGGTGGCAATTGGCATGGAAAAAAATTTAGACCAAGAACCTCTCACATAATTTGTGGAGTTCTGTGCCGTAAAACAAGTGGGTTATCATCTACTCCGTAATTTATTAACATTTATTGATCCGTTTGAAGGTCCTTTGTTAAGTGATTGGTATTTCCATGCATTGGCTTTAAAATTTTCTATAATTTAGTTGTGAGATCATTTTTTAAGTTTTTGCAAGCAGCAGAAGTTTTAAACTCCCAAATGATTTGCAAGTAGTTTTGCTGTTCATGCTTTATCATCAATGTGTAAAAGCAAGTGCAACATAGTTATATTACACTATAATAAGCATACATGGTTGTTTACTTGTGTCCTTTCTCATACTCTCTACCAACAAGAGTGTGAAAAATGGAAAATTCCTCGCATAAACCTAGTGCACTCAGATCAATAATGTAATGTTGACACATTAGTAATTAATGACAAGACAATCACCGTTGATCGATGATTAACCACTATAATTAATAATATATGTCAATATTGGAGTGCTTGGGTGCACTAGGCTTACGCAAGATTTTTATACGAGTTTCTCATATCTCAAGTACAATTTCTCTCATATTTCAAGAACAATTTTTTAGACCAGTCATTTGATAAAGATGAACTGTTCTAAATTGAAAAAATATAGGTGGAGGAAAATGTTGCTGCCGCAAGAGAACTTGCAGCTTCTGGAATCGATGAAGCGGCTCTGTCAGAAGTTGGAGCCATTCTAAAGCCTGTCAAAAATCAGTCATGGCCTAGTGGAATCCAGCAGAGTTGACCCCCTGCTGCCTGCACTGCCTATCAAGATATCCCTCAGTTGTATTATTCCGGTTAAGAATGTTCATTATTCCTATTCAATAAGAGAAATTACATCCACTATCCAAATTATTTGGTTTGTTGTTTAGAGTACACGCGGTGTTTTTTGTGCCCATCTCCTCCAGGCTCCAGCTACTTGGGAGCAAGGTCAACTAATATATATAGTCAAGACAGCCCAATAAAAGTAGTCATGGGTTGGTTCCATCTGTTTGTATAATTTAGAAGTTCTTCTACAGCTGTTGTAACTTGGCAAATATTGTGTTACAATAACATTTGTGTTATTTGAACATAAGATTTGAGATACTGTATGGGACACTGTAGTTATCTCTATATCTTGCATTTTATGTTATACACCGGGCTCAGATTTTAAAAATACTCTGCAAAAACAAAGACTACTTGATATCTCGTTTTAATGTTTCAAACATCATTTTTCATTTCAATAATACTGTAGTTTATTGATAAGTATTGTTACTTTTTTTTTCCTAAAAATGTTATTTTCCTTAAATAATACATTTGATTCACCATTGGATCAGAACTCAAATGTTTCTGACTGAACTTCCCGTTCGGAACCAAAAGTTCTGGAACTGTTCAGACTTAAAGTGACTCCACAATCGGAGGGCCTAAATTTAAGAGATACTCACGCATTTTTAGTCAAAAACAAATGTTTAGGAGTTTAAAAGTAATGAGAGAATTGCTAAGTTATAAAAGCACTACTGTCTTTATTCCATTCTCTGCTTTCAAACTGTTTAAAACGCAAGAACAAGGGAAAATCCGAAGTAGCTTTTAGTCATAGGTTGGTAAATGTAAAAGTTACGAAATGCAAAAGCTTGCACAGTTGCACCTGTTCATTTGTATTCATGCCAATCGTATCTTTAAATCAAAAAGACATTGGTTGCGCTCAGCGTTCCTTTGAACACTTCCTTTTAAGTTATGGATACCAACAAAAAACTTGCACTATTGGCACATGGGTGAATGCAAGGTATCAAAAAATGTATTTTCTGACCCAGAAGAAAGTTTATTTCTCTGTGATGTAATCCAATGTACATGTGTCAGTAAATGAACACCCTTCAAATGACTGATATACATCTATGAACTAGAACCAAGTAATAATATAACAAAGGGTGTATAGACACTGCAGGGAAGATTGTTCTAAGTAGCCACCTGCTGTAATGGAGGCCAAGCAATAGCATCATCATCTGTGTGGCCCAGCAAAAGAAAATCAGCACAATTCTTCCACCAACCATGATTATATGGGTTTCTGAACCGCCCATCAGGACCACGAAGATACTCATACCGTGTGGAATTTGCTAGTTCATTTGTGGTCACATTTCGTGCTATCTGCAGCACATTTTGCAAACATGAGTTATATAACTACCATCTTCAAGTTGTTTGAGTAATGGAAAGTTGTGAACAGTGGAAATTTAAAGGCCTTCATATTTGGTAAGAATGGAAGTTACTTCCTCTTCTTTTCCCTAAAGGCGACATTTCATTTTTGGATAAAGATGACCAATTCTTTTACAGAATTGGTGAAAAAGATGTTACACTCATTTCTTGGTAAATATTTATAAATAATTATTTTAGGCAATCTTCCTCAATATATTGCTGACAAGAACGTCAATGATTATTACTAATAAAAATTTGGCCGGTATGATTTACGCAATTACCATGGAAGCCTGTGTTACTGTCAAAGTTGTAGCTGCAACGACGACAACAGTGTCCATCACCAAAAATGCAACAAGACCCGGATGTCTTACTAACACCTGATGGATCCATGTTTCTCCTGCTGGTAATGCTGGTATTGATGTCCAAATTCCTGTCATGGAAAACAAGGCTGTTATCTAGCTCATGTGAAGCAAAATTATATAGCTTCAATATGTAGAATACTGTAAAAAGAGCTCTGCAAGGCATACTGTGAACTGCAATGACAGCACTAACAGAAGAAGTAATAGTTCCCAAGCAGATAAAAATAAAGAAATCCCTTTTGTTCCTCTGCAAGATGAATACAATTAATGATGTTAAGGATCATATGAAAGGTTGAAAAGAACAGCTACTGTTGCTTTTGAGAAAAGAAGTCCATCATAAGAATGAGTTTTTCTTCTAGCATAAAACATTGCTTACCTTCCCAACACAATTAGATATCCATGGACAATGGTGGTCGAACTGTTCTACACAACGCTTACAAGTAGGGCAATGCTTAGATCGGACAGGTCTTATTATCTGATGATACAAGTCAAGAAAACCTGATAAGTGATCACTTCTTTTGAGAATTTAATAAAACAACACATGAAGGAAAGTAAAGCATCGATATTAGACTTCTCAAATACTCAAGAATGCATACGAAGTAAACCTTGCAGGTGGGGCAAAGTTGGGACCAATTTCCTGTCCAAACAGAGGAACTATTCAGCTCAATATTCAGCAAAGGATCCTGCAGAATACAACAAAGTAACATTCACAGACTTTACAATGTTAAAAAACAAAGTAAATATGTCTATATTAAAGTATTAAAAGTATAAAGTGACGTTTATAGGAATAAACAAACATTAAAAGTATGTTAAAGTCAATGCTATGATATTTTTTTTAAGTTGCATCAAGTATTTAATTTCCCAGACATGGGACAGAATGTGCCACACACATCCCAATTCCCGCTAAAATAAATACAAGTGATTTTTAATTAGAATACATCTGATTTACCTACCACAAAGTCATTACTTAGGAAAGAGGAGCCATGTAATATGACAGTTCTCCCCTGATAAAATCCGGCCCAAGTGAAAGTCTTGTCATTACACGACCCATCATTTCCAAGCAACATTTTTTAAACAAAAATCATGAAAGGAAGACATACCTCTGTATCGTTTAGAGTACCCAAGTCTCCTGGCCGTTTTATATAACCTGGATCTCTGCTGCATATAATTGAAGATAACATAAAAAACTTACGGAGATGGTAAGTTTAGACATAAAAATCAAGAAAAAATTTCTGGTATACTAGAACACATTATCACGTTTAATAGTATTAATTGTGTATAGCAGGCATATATTATACTGTTTGCATATGGACAGCAAATGAAATTCTTAATATTGAAACAACAACAAAAAAGATGATCCATGTTGCCAGGAAAATGCAACATGAATAAAATCACGCTAAATGTCAACATCATTTTTACATGCAAAGAAATGCTAGTAAAGTTTCTTTTAGAGCAGGGAAAGGGAATTGAAAACAATACTGAAATGGAGAGACTGATTGCATTAGAAATCAATGTAAAATCAAGAGACTAAGCTCTCTACAAGAGAACGAGAGCCAAGTTCCTCAAGAATAATTCTCTTTCCCTGCCTTCTCTCTCGGGTTTTAACTTGTAACAGAATTCTTATGTCCTTATGATTATTCCTCTCTCCTCCCCTATAACAACACCAATGCAACTAACTGCCAGCTAAGCAGCTGCTCCATTCTCTTCTCTCTCACCTTTCTTTTTCTTACGCTCATATACTCTCCAAGTAATTAGCTTGTTCCTCTTAAAGCCCACCAAAACACCCCCTTCTGTTCCAGCCTGTACCTCCCCGTAATGGGCCTAGTAAGCATCCTCAGAAACTTATTGGAGCATTCACACAATAACAGACAAGCATCAGTAGAAGGTGGGGCATCCAAAGCATATAATGTCACAGATAGGAAGTCGATATATTTATATATCACACACAAAAGCAGAAAGAATGAATGAGACAGAAAATTACCTACTACACCTATAAAACATGATCAAGGAACCAACAGATGAGGAGAGAGCTATCCATGACCAAAATCCAACAACGGCGGTAATCTTTTTAAGGTTAGGAGCTGCCATTAATGGAAAAGATTTAGTAATGGTAAGTAATATTTATATAAATACTCTTAAGTAATGTGAGTGTACTGTATGAATGATATTGCAAATTGGAATGCAGTTTTGAAAGTACCTGCAACAACTGAATTGATGAAGAGGATCGAGAGAAAGACTATAATACACAATAAAATGGGAGCATAACCAATATCTGTCACCAACCCACAATAAAGTTTGCCTCTCCAGTGGTTGCTATGAGCCCGTTGTTGATTAGACTGCAAAAATATAAATGAACACTCTTATCAGCTATAGAGACAATAAGAGTATAACTGCATAGACAAAATGCAACAAGGGATTGTTCCCATGCAATATCCGAAAGCAAAGTATGGTGGTTCGAGTTAATAGTATCGTTATTCTCATTTTAATTTAGCAATGTCTAGCAGATAAAAGATACCCCTCTTTTTCTTCACTACACTAACTTCAGAAGAGTAAAGAAACTCAAAGTAACATCGGTTTTTTAATCTATCTGTCAGTCAAGGTTAAAGGACACAAAACAAAAGTAACAATGAAAAGTACAAAAAAACAGATCCATTGATATGATTGATCAGTATGTAGCGTACCAGGCATTAACATTACTTCTATTATATGATCTATAATTCACCCCCACCTACTGCTAAATCATGTTGCTTATAAGGATGCCTTCAATAATTTAACAGGCATCCCTTTTTCACTTGCTAAATACCTGAAGACTAAGAAATAACTTCTTTTACACTCTAGGACCGCTATTAGTACAGTATATTGAGCCTCATCCATTAGATATTGGAACATATAATACTCGTTATAGGTAGCACAAAGATGTTCCAACAATACTCAATTGGAAAGTAATTAAATATTAAACAATCCATAAATAGCCAAAGCTTGTTATTGAAGTTTTAACAATTATCCCATTCTTCGTACAATTAACTATTCAAATTCTCCATAAAAAATTCATGAAAATAAGCTTTCAATATTTATTTTTGTTATTTATGAATCCCATTGATTTATTGAGTTTTAGGGGAATTCATGGGAGGCTGTTTAACAGTGAATAGAAAAATCAAGGCAAGGCACATTCTAGTAACTTCACTCATTAGCCGTAGCTTTGAGCCGGTTCGTTCATGGCATAGCATCAAAGTCTCTCTGATCAACGTAGCCTAGAGTAGCCTTAATTTCCCCAGTTTCTAAACTTAAAAAGTTAAAACTCAGCACAAGGTTAGGTAGGCTTGAACATTGTCCATGCTCCAAGCCTAAACAGCTTATGCTTTGGATAATGAAAAGTAAGTCAACCTATTATCTACTACTCATAGCAAAACTAAATTTGACGATGGTTATTGATTACCATAAAGTTTAGTCAAGAATGTTCCTGAAAATTTACACAACCAATGGTCTTATCAATACAACGGTACGTACAAGGAAAGGGGCGACATTTTGATGACCTTTATCATATGCAAGCTGTACAGGAGTGAATCCTGCATTGTCCTTCACCGTCAATTCTTCCTTCGTCCCAGCATGCACAAGCACAGCGCATGCCTCTGAATGTCCTCTTAATGCTGCCCAATGCAACGGGGTAGCACCTAAACAGTTTTATTGAATATTATCTCATCAAAATCTAAAATGACAAATTCCCAAAATAAAATAAAAAATCTAAAATGACCAGCAGAACAAAGTTAATAGCAAAAACGACTTGCCTTTGCAAAAAAAAAACACAAACGTCCCATTTCAAAAGTATTAATTAAAATATCTCAATCTATTGTACTAATTAATAAGAACATTTAAACTTTTTGTGAATTTATCATCAAATGTCTAGAATGTATAATCTCAATTTAGTGCCCCATACAAACTCCTCTGACTGTTCGTGGGTCTGAAACATCGTAAATTTCAAAAGTTGCTCCAGCATACAGACCCCTTGAACCAGCAACTACAAGATAATTAAATCAATGTGTACATAATATTTAAAGTTGTGCATAATAATAATTCAACCTAGTATTAGAGAGGTATTCATAAAACAATGGTAAAACATTTTCCCTTTGTGAATAGTTTTTGTTTTAGATAAAAGATGTATTAGAATTAGATAGATGTGTTGGGATTATGAATCATCAGACCAGAAAAAGAAAACCAAAACAAATACGAATTAGTATGTTCTATTCTTGCAAAGCCTGTCTAGTACTCAACTCCAAAATTATCAATCCTGTATAATTGATCTTTATTCTAGCATATAATAGAATGGTCTAAAATATGCATATTCCAGGCTGGTCTTTACCAAATATTAAAACTAGACATAGAAAAGGTAAGGAAAGACTAATATGATATAACGAGCACATAATTGAGAACTTAGAAAAACCAAGGGGTATCAAATGCCAGCACAGTATACCATCTTTATCTTGTCTTCCTTGACGAGCATCTCTAAATAGAAGCAGTCTTATTGTATCAGCAAATCCCTTATACGCAGCCCTGGTTGTAAGAATAAAAAGCTTAAGAAACTAAGTAAAAAGAAAATCAACTTCTTCAACAAATGTAGTTTGCTGAATGCATAACCAATAATTAGGGGGGAGGGGAATATTTACGATGAACTTCAAGAATGAAGAAATAGACACGATACATTTACGAACCTAAAGTTCTTAAAACTCTTTGAAGCACATTGGAGACCCATTCATTAGTTAACACTCCATTAAATTAACCGTTCTTGAAAAAAAAGAACTATACATTATGTATCATGTAAGCATTATGTGCATTGTGTACTTAAGATAGATTTTAAGTAATTCCTGTTAAAAGAAAATATGGTGAAATATGACATTGACAATCAGTTACTTTCAAAATAGGGTTTCATCACCAATGCATAACAATCAAGAGCTTTATGGCATACCAATGTAGAGGACTCCTTCCATCATTATCAGGCACATCAAAATCAGCATGGTATTTTGCGACAATGTGATTTAGGAAAGCTGTCTGTCCATATTGTGCAGCAACATGAACTGCCTGCATGAACCATTTTACTCATGAAAATAGCAGAATACTTGCAGATAGATTTAGGTTTATTGATTCTGGTGCACATTTACAATGTATTTGACTTCACAATCAGAGAGAACATCTAAAAGCCTATTTGTTTTCATTTTTTCCAACACAAATCTTTAAAAATAATATATAAAGCGAAAATAAGATAGCCTTTTTGTAATTAAAAGCAAGAAAATAAAATCTCAACCCAAATAAGACTTAAGTGCTTCTCTACTCCAACTCTATCTATGTGTGTGTATCATTAGACTGCTATGCAAATTAAAATAAAAAATAAATAGAAATAGGACTACTTACAGAATATCTATTGATTAAACCAAAAGCTAGAACAACTTCAATACTTATAAATGTTTTGAAAAATTGTTATAAATTTGATTAATAAGCCAGATATTTGGGTATCATATAGAGTATAGAATGTGGTATACAGTTGCAATTCAGGTACATGATCATGAATTCGGATATGGGTGGTTGACTTCAGTTTACAGCTAGGAGGATCAGTTGGCAAGTGGTCATTAGTTCAAATTTGTGTTTGGGTTTGAATGCAAGAACTTTAAATGGTTAAAATAAAATCCCCAACCCCTGCTTGACTAGTAACATCTCTAATTACACAGAACAATCAAATCCTACCAAAAGATTCTTGGACTCACTAAAACCATAAAAAAAAAAAAAAAAAAATTAGACATGCACACGTGATGAAGAATGTAGTGCAAATGGAAAACAAAACATACCCGGTATCCATTTATATCAGCAGCTTCAACCCGAGCACCATTCTCCAAGAGCACATCAGCAGCTGCCATTGCACCACGAACTGCCGCCCAATGTAAAGCTGTTTGTAGCATGAGGTCTTTAGCATTGACATCGGCACCATGCTTCAAAATATGCCACACAAGTACAGTTAAACTAAGCATCATTCAGCACAATCTGATTTCAGCACAGAAAGGCCCCAAAATATATATTTTTATTGGTTTTAACCCTCCGGATTGAAACTTAGTTCTCCCCGATACATGATTCGTTGTTAACTAAAGCTCGTCAACCACTTAAATTTACACAAACTACTAATTTCCAGCATGACCCATAATCACACACCAACATAAATATTACAAATGAACAAACTTTATGCACAAGAAGGCAAAATCAAGTTGAAATTTTCCAGAAAAGTAAAAAAGCCCAATTTTGCTATGATCAATAAAGGTACCTGAATGAGATAGTGAACAATGTGGTGGAAGTTATTGAGAGAAGCCCATTGAAGAGCATAATAGCCATTAAAATCGGGATTAGAAACAGAGGCACCGTCTTGTTCAACGAAAATTCTCAATTTTTGAAGGTCACCATGGATGGAAGCAGAGAACACGTCGAGTATGGGAGGTAGCTGCTGTTCTTGGGGCTTGGACGGTTCCGATGAAACTACTTCGATCTCCGATGAAGCCATTGGAAGAAGACTCGGGAAGCTGCTGCTGAATTTGATTATTATTGTATGAAATGAAAAGGGGAAATTGAATGAAATTGATGTGACGTTAGGGTTTGAAAGGGTCAATAAATAACAATTAATGTTATTAATTGACCCTAATTGGAAATTGGAAATTGGGGTTTTTTATTGGTTGTTGAGAAAAGAAGGTTGATGGGGGTGGTTTGTTTCAGAAGATTCTTCTGTTGTGTTGCACTGATACAACCTCCCCCATTTCCACTCACTCCCTCTTCTCAATTTCTCTTTGATTTCTCTATCTCTTTTCAATTTCAATTAGTTTTTTTTTAGGGATTTTGTATTAAAAAAATAATTGAAGTGTACATGTTATATTGAGTGGATAGACAATTTTGTCCCTAAATGGTAATGTGATCTACTCAGATGGAAAAAGTCTCGTTAAAATATAGATGGTTGTGATTGTCAAATGGTAATGCTGCTGATATTGGTGTATCAAACATTTTCATCCGGTTTTGAACTCAAACGAGTTGTGTGTGAGTTTTAATGGTATTTATCATTTTGTCTATCGACGAAAATAAACTTAAACTTGTGAGTCTAAAAAGACTTGAGAATTTGTTAATCTACAAGTAGCTTTGTCACATACCCCTATTTAAGAGCCATTTGTTTAAAACAAATGATTTTAAAGCAACTGTCTTAATTATTCCAGAGTTTGTTTCCAAAATTATTTGTGAATATGTAAGTAAGGTATTGAAGTTGAAAATATTGTAATTCAGTTTATGAACATATCAATAGTTATAATTTGATATTTTGAATGGTGTTCTTGAACGTTTAAATAATTTGTAATTTTTTAGAATAAATATTTTGTAATTTGAAAATTATTTAAAAAATTAAAATTCAAGCACCTAAACACAAATTATTTGAAAGTTCATGAGGGGTCTAATTACAAAAGATTTTGAATTTTAGTGACCAAACTAAAAAAATCCAATTGAACCACATCACTTGTTTTGTCAACCACCAAAGTCTAGCCCAAGTGGTTAGTACGTAAAATGTGAGTGTTATAAATTTTGATTTTCACTTACAAAGAAAAACAGCACTTGTTTTGCCAAGTATGTTTGTGGTGTCACATGATATGTCTTTGTCGAGGATGAGTTTTCGTATAAACTAATGCATGGTTGAGAACTGCAAGTTTATAAACCCTTGTTAGTTTTCACCCTCCTAACTCTAGACATGTTTGTCGCTTCCAAAAGTCTTGTTTGAACTGAGACAAGCTCCTAAATGCTGTTTTCCTAAGCTTGTCAATGCTTTGAAGCCATATAGTTTCAGACATTATAGCCTAACTCCAATACCAACAACTAAAATAAAACAACCAAATAACAAAATGAGGCTATGGTAGTTTTGCATAAGGTGAGTGAAGAAGCAGCAGCAATTTAAGTCCCACATCGCTCAACCAACGAAAGTTTTAGTGATTAGTTCAGTACATAATGAAACCTTTGGTAAACTGAAGAAGGCACGGAGCTGTGCGATGAGCACAAAGCGAACTATTCTTTCGCCTTTTACTAAAGAATACCGTGTGCGCATCGCATGAAGCAGCATACGATAATTTTTGAAAGGAAACCTCTGTTTGGAGGATTCCTAAAATTAGTGTAAATTTTTACTTCCCCTGCAAAAGTTAGATTACCTTGCAAGTGATTTTTATATGCAAAAGCTATTTATAACATCAAATTACATTTTGTTTTCAAAACAAAACATCATAATTACATGTAGAAGCATAATTACAAACAAAGCTCTACAGATTATAAGTCATTACATTAGTAACAGCTGCAAAGTTACAGGGCTTCTTCAAACCTCTCTTCTACTGTAGGAGGAGGTTCAGCCACACATGCAGTCATGAGTGTGAATCTGGTGGTTTTTGATTTCTGGATTGTATGTAATTGGTGATCCAATACTTGAGTGATGAGGCTTTCATCCCAAAATAAGTGGTTTTAGGTGAGGATGAGGGTGGCAAGGTCATTGATGATCTTCCATAATACTGAGGGAGCAAAAGCATTGCTGCAGTAGGTGCCATTGAGAAGAATAAGTTAAAGTAAAATGGGTTCATCAAACAACATTCACATTATATGTAGAGAGAGAGAGACACTAGAGGTAGTGGTTGGGATAAGCATAAATAGTCTGTGGGCACTTCTTTAGAATGAATGGTTTTGGTTATAAATGGTATGGAATCCAAATACCAGGGGTTTCAAACCATGAAAAATGAAAACCATTCACTGTTTTTGTCTACTTATATAATGGGCTTGCCATCTATATCTATTGAAGATAAAATATTTAATTTGTCACATAATGGTCATGATATTTTATAAGGATTCTCATCTTTCACAAAATGAGAACAATATTATATTCGTGCAAAATTATAATAAAACTACCATTGAATGGGAGTATATTTGAGTGATCGTGTACAAGATTTAGACACACAAAAATAAATATCATTAAATTATTCTAAAAAATAAAAATCTTTTTTTCTTTTTTTTTTTTGTAAATGTGTTCAAAATCTTTTTATATTGAAGAGAGTGTGTCCAAAATCTTGTAATCATATATTTTTTTTTAAAATAAACAAAATGGAGACAAAACTATGAACTGATATATTAAATCGATATATGTCAATCACACATAATGTCACGTAAGTGAGAACT
The DNA here is from genome assembly GCA_018208015.1 of Medicago ruthenica. Classification (NCBI taxonomy): domain Eukaryota; kingdom Viridiplantae; phylum Streptophyta; class Magnoliopsida; order Fabales; family Fabaceae; genus Medicago; species Medicago ruthenica. Next base: position 74,448,756 of record CM031374.1, read on the forward strand.
TATTTGATACCTTAAGTTAAACTAATAGAGATGACATTTTCATTGACACATTTTTTATGAAGAAACTTATTTTTCAATTGCAAAATTCAATAACTATTTGATCAATACTCAGTATTTTAAGGTTATTAAAAGCTCAAGCAAGACGACCAAAATAAAAAATAATAAAGGTGTAGCAATATTAATGAGATTGAGTTTAACAAAGGGGTTAGACTCCTACAACATAATGAATCAACATTCAAAATTCGATTGAGAAAATTATCACTTTTCGAATAATCTCCACTACAGGGGATCTATGGGTAAAAAATACGGACATAATAATAATGTTCAATTGAAAGCTTTAATTCATGTTTGGTTGCATATATTATGTAATGTTTGGCCGTTGATGGACATATATATTGCTGTTTTTTTATGAATATTTTGCTACCTCTCAGGATAGTTCTATTCTCTACTCCTTTAGACCTGAATCAATTAACAAAATGACAAACACCCAAAGATTTTCATTATTATCTATACAAAAAGATTTTCATTATTATACTATATACAAAACATTTGAGAGAGAAAAAAAAGACATCAAAAAAGGTATCACTGCTTTTGGAGCCACGAAGCATCACTAATTAGGATTAACTATTAGTATAAATTTGAGTTATCCTATTGTCTCTCATGGATCAATAATAAATTGAAGTTGATTGTTTATCATAGTATTTTCTAGCACAACTCAATTTCTTAAGCAATCTCATAATTGATTGTTTGATGATATTGTAGATAATAATAAGTGGTATATTCTATTTCAAGCTAAATAAAATAGTACGAATAAAGTAACTTATCAATTACTAGTACTTCTGTTCAACACTCTTAAATTATGGTGCACGAAAGGAAGTTTATTTAACACGCAAACGTTTTTTTTAAACAGTATTATCTTTGTAACAAAAAATAAGCAAAAAGATCCAAAAAAATTAAATGTATTTTCCAAATTAACAAATAGATAGCATTCAGAATTTTTTTGAAAAGTGTATTAATGTAAAAATACTTAAGCATGGTGACTCATTGGAGAACAAAAATGCACAGCATCAACATAATATTATTTACAGTGATGTGCCCAAGATGGTGAAACATAAAAACATTGCAATATCATGTGCAGATAGATTCTTGCATTATTCCATTTCCACTAAGCAAAAGCAAAAAGATACTTACACAAATTTTAAATTAATAAAGGTTAAACAAAGAATTAAGAAAGCTATTTACAATGTACGAAACAAACTACGTGGTCAGCCATCAAAAGATATTACAAAAAGGTTAATAGTATGTTTGGAACCAAGCCTCAGCTTAGATTTCTTGCGTCCCAAAGCCTTTTTGTCGTGTTTTTTCTGAAGCTACGAATTGTAGCTTGAGCCTAAACGTGCGTCCAGCACTTTCCGACCGCATATACAAACATATACTACTAACATTCTTGGGATTGAGTAAATAGCAATGTTTCTCCTGTCTTCTCTTCAAGCAACAGCGCTGTGGTTGCTTGAAGATATTACAAAAAGGTTAACATTCTTGGGATTGAGGTTCTGCAGTCTTCTCTTCAAGCAACGGCGCGGTGGTTGTTCCTTCTACCCTTGATACTTGATGCTCACTCTCTTCATTAAATTTATCCACACTGTGCAAAAATATTCCTGTGGTAACAAAGTATCATGACAATGAGCTGAATATGTTTTCTATATTAAAACTCCATGCTATTATATGATGCTACATCAATGAACTTAGTAATGTGAACACTTTGTATCAGATCAAAACAAGTTTCCATGATGACTTACCTATAAACCATATTGCAGCTGCTGGAAAAAATATTGTTGTTAGAATCAACGCGGTAGTTCTCCAGTTGTTAATATGATCCTGTATAGAGCCGCCATCAGAATATTGTATTGTTTGTGCACAATAATGTGTAATAAGATTTGTAAAATTGTAACTAATACACCTAAAAATGCTAACCTGGACAACTCCAACAAGAGGCGCGGAAGGTACATCTCCGAATATATGAATAGCTACAGTAGACATAGCCATTGATAGTGGCCTCAAACTTGGTTTAACACAATGGAGACATACATAATTCACGGGACCCTGAAAGAAAAAATAGTAAGAATATACGAATAATACAATATATGGAACAAATTTATGCTTTCCGAGTTTTGATCAGGTACACATATGGTACTTAATCATAAATTCTAATGATAAGAGCCATCTTAGCTTGTAAATAAAAATACAGCAACAAAAATCATATAATCTAAGACTTTTTTTTTTAACAAAAAAGTGTTTGGATAAACCATCTCTACATTCTACATCATCATTTCGATAGCAAAATTCACAAACCAGAATTCATGATTGTCAAAATCACATTATTCCTCAATTTTGTCCTCATTTGTAATTTTTTAAATTAACTTCTATAATACTTAAATAAGTATAATTGCATACTCAAAATTAAATTTACCTAACATCTTTTAATATTACTCTTGGAGCAAAACACTAATTATTTCGAATTACATTATCTCAGAAGTGGCTATACAAATATACAACAGTCATCCAAACACACCATTAGGTTTGGAAGAGCAAGTTTGTGATTAACTTCCCAGTTATATAGGTGTTATATAGGTGATTTACATAAGAAGGCTGAAATACAATAATTCATGAAGAATATGATTACTCGAGAATTTGAAGATACTCAGATAACAGATGATATGATTACTAGAGAATTTCAAGATACTCAGCTAACAGATGAATGAGACAGAGTTGCTAAAATACCAATAAATGAGAAGCATGTATATAGTTTAGGCAGCACGTATTACTTATAAACAATTAAACATGAAGATTCTTCACATAGAGAAGGGAAGTACCTGAGTGGCAAAAACAAGTAGTTCACCAATAGCAAAAAGAGCTAGGAAGCCATACATGCTTTTGAATACGAAGGCACCAAAACAAAATGCACCACCGACTAATGTTGTCAATGAGAGAAGCTGAAAAGAATTCAAGGTGGTTAGGATGGAGCAATGGAATTTATAGGAGAGACTTAGGAAGGAAATAACTTTATATGTTAAATACAACTCAGGAAGATATTTCCATAGAATTAGCAGTTCAAAAGTGTTAATCCAGTTACCTAACTTATTTAAATATTCAATGTTCTCATCAAATAAAACACGGAATTAGGAAACGCATAAACATGAATATAAATAATGCTAGAATCCACACTAAAATTAATATACCAACCTTAAATGCATTTGATAGGGTGTTAGTCATGTAATCAAGAACAAGGCCTCCTGCTAAAGTTCCCAATATTCCGCATACAATTGTAATTCCTCCAAATATCATATCTGCATTAGTCTGACAAAGTAAACTATTGTTAATAAAATAATTTTATACCGAACAACATTGTGTTTACCAGAAAATTAGGTATTGGGCATATACTTATTTTAAGCAAGTAACAATGAAAGAAGGATAAAATTTTATTCACACTCTTGTCATTAGATGAAACAAAATCTCACCATGTTATATATACTATAACCAGCTTTGGGGCCCCAATACGAGTAAGCACCGATGACAAAGTTGTATGCTATATAACCTGAAAATAGGAATTCAGTAACAATTAAATAAAGAGACATGATAAAAAGACGTGATCGTAAAAAATAGTTCATATATAGGTAGAGGAGAATGGTATATGAAGTTTTTAAGTAAGCTAGTCATACAGAAGCTTCTGAGATGAATTTAACGACGACAACAAATTAAATATGAAGAAAGCAGTTGATGCATACCTAGAACGTTGACGACAAAAACCTTATCAGACAAAAGTTCTTTCATATCTTTCAGAAATATTGAGAGCTGATTTAACATTCTGTTTGCATGTTTTGGCCTATATAAGAGTCACAAAAATTAATTTATGTACATCAGTCACTTAGAGATGGATGCCACACACTAGGAGATACAATAAATCAATAGCGACAAAAGTTTTAAAAGGATTGAGGAATAATCATTCTCAGCTGGAGGGAATTTTATCCTTATAAAAGCTGAGAAATATTGACAGGATAAATGCATCTATAAGAACTATAATGGCGAATCAATCATATACTCAAAATATAGAAACCACTAAATCAAGGATAAAGGTGAAGTTCTCACTTGGAAGGTTCATGCGATTCGCCGTTTCTATTTGAAGGCTCCCCATCTGTCCATCAAATAAGATAACTTTGTTAAGTCCAACAAAGTGATATTGTGATTCAGAAGTAAACCAATAAAACAAAAACCTAACATTCCAGTAATTGAGAGACAGTTGAGAATTTGAGCTTGTCCTAGAGAAAAATTATGTTATTTTCCAGACATGAAAGGGGAAATATTGCAGTTAGCACATCAAGCATAGACAATATTAAATCTTAGGACCACAGGAGTAATTTTGGTTAGTACACGCTTACATCATTATAAAACAAAATGTCCCATCCCTCACTTGCCTTTGAAAATGAACGAAAGAAAGGAACAGAGAACAAGAGAAGTGTACCTAATTGTTGATAGAAAATTATTTGGAGAACATTCACAACAATAAGGGTTTAATGGCAAAATTTAGATTCTTTTTATCCCCTTTTTCAGATATAGAAATTAGATTCTTTTTATCCCCTTTTTCAGATATAGAAATATTACAACAATACTAGAGATATGTTATAGAAAAGAAGGATCGGAAATCATCATAAAAAAAAAAAAGCAATACAACACAGGATAAAAAATCAGTTAAAAAATAAACTCAAAAAAGCACAAAGGAATAACACAAGCACGTCAACATGAAATGAGTTAGTAAAGGTCTCTAGTAAATTTTTCTAATTTTTGTACGAGTTGTGTAAATATAGACTAGTGTGGAATATCCACCATGTAGTAACACAACATGCACATATTTCTAATTTTAAATTATATTTCAAGTGGGGGATATGCTTAAATCCTCGCCAAACTACTCTAAAACATAATAGTACCTTGAACTCCCAAAGGAACTGTCTCAACTGCCAGCACTTTTTTTGAATCAGCAGGGACAAAACCTGTATCCACAAGTAGTTTAGAGATCGGAAACAATATCAAGGTGCCACAATAAATAAATCAATGCAAGATGAAAATGTGCACCTTTTAACTGCAAAGGCTTCATAACAAATCCCAAAATAGCAAATGGAAGCATCAAGATAGCCTCCACCCAAAACGCATAACGCCAACCAAAATGACTTCCAACCTGTTTATGAACAACGAAAGGATAAAATCAGAAGAAAGTTCAAAAACAAGTAAAAAAATATGACAAGGGAGAAAAAAAATTCCATTTCAAGTTTATTGTGACAAGCTATATACTCCTACTCTTTTAATTACCTCCCCTGTTTAAGATAAAGATTGAAAGAGAAATATTACACTGACATCCTATTTTTCTTTTTTATCTTTCCTTACTACTGGAATAAAATAATGGTATTAAAACTAAATGAAAACTTACCACTCCACCATATACATAGCCAATTGCATATCCCCCTGGTATACACATGTAAAATATAGAAAGCCACGCTGTTTTCTGATACATACACCAGTATATGAAGGTTAGAACCATAAAGAAAATAGGCAGCAAATGCAATACCATATAATATAAAGTATTCCAACTGTCAAGAAGGTAAGAAACCATCAGTCAGTGTTGCCAGATTATATCTACAAACCATTGAAATGTTGAATAGAAGCAAACTAATCTAAACTCACTTAGACCAAATTTCAATAGTGATTTGAGTTATAATACTCAGCATTAATGCTTAATAGAATTGAATAAAACTAAAACAGTTGAGTCAGTTTATTAATATACAGTGACAATTTACGAATTAAAACAAATATTTGTGAAATAAGTCCAAAATGCAATTATACCAAAGCAAATAGCATCACAACTTAAAAGGTATCAATGACCCAATGAAGGTACCATAATTAACATCAAACTCGATGAAGCTTTAACTGACCCAAAATCACAAAATGATTGCTTCTTAGTTTAACTAAAATATGAGGCCTAAATATGAGCACAATAGACAATGGAAACATTCTTCAAGTCAGAAAGCAGGAGATAATTTTTAGGGAAAGTAACAAACCTGTGAAGCTGGGGCGTTATCATCAATGAAAGGTGCTGCAAGACTTATAAATGAAGCCTCACCAACACCAACGAGCCTAGGGAGAATAAGAAAAAAATAAGGGAAAAAATAAGAATATCAGATGGTTCTTACACTTTGAACTATTATGTAAGTAGTCGGTATAAAAACCATAAAACTTGAAAAATAATCGGAGAAAACACTTACATGCGACAGAATGTAATGGACCAGAAATTGAAAGAAAGACCACAGCATAAGGTTGCAAGAGTCCAAACTGACAATCCAACTCCAATAAGTCTAAAGGGGTTTACACTGCAAAGTATAGGAATGATGTAAATATTAACATATTTTGTAATATAGATCACATAAATGGTATCATGTACTAGAAAGAGAAGGTCCGAAGTTCTCAGTATTGGGTTATTACAATTTGTATAGATACTTAAATTTTATAAAAAGTAGGGCGGAATAAAATGATAAGGCATTCTTATCAGTGTAAGATGAAAATCATGCTGAAGAATATTTCTTTCTTCAACCACTCTTAATACTCATATCAATGATACTGGTATTGCTTTGTTTGTGATTTGTGAATCAAGGACATATTGGATTTTAATATGATAGACCGATTGTTGTTTAAAGCATGCTTAGATTTCAGAAGTTTCATAATTACATTCATTGACAACATACCTACTACCTAGCATTAAGAAGTCAAATAATTAAGATAAATAAAGCACAAAAAATCCAATGAGCCACATAGTAGTCATTGATTCACACGTTCGAGGTATTTATTTAAGGCATCATTGTGGGAATATGTAACAGTTATTTCAACATAAACAGTCATTACCTCTTTGACAGAGATGCAAATATTGGAGAAGCTATAAGAAGTCCAACCATAAAAGCAGATGAAAGAACTCCATCTTGAAAATTGTTCAAGTTAAAATCCCCCCTACACGGAAGTACAAAACAATATTGTCAAGAAATACTACTACAAAGTTCTGAAAAATTTGGTTCTTCATATATTACAGTACACTATCATGGTATGAAACACAAGGAAAAGCTCATACAGGCAACAACAATAGCTATCTTGCAGAAAATAAATTGAATTATCTAACTATGTCTTTAATGCTTCTTTTCTTGAGAAGCATACATTACAAAAGAGGGAAAATACATACAAGTACAACAACAACAACCAAGTTTATCCCACTAAGTGGGGTTGTCTACATGGATCAAGTTACGTCATAGTGTTCTATCATAAACCATATTTTGGCTCAACTCACTAATCTCCAAGTTTTTCCTAATAGTTTCTCTTATAGTTTTCTAGGTCTTCCTCGGTCTCTCATGATCTGACTATCCTCCATCTGATCTACTCTCCTTACTACCAAATCTACATGTCTTCTCTCTACATGCCCAAAAGGGGAAAACACGTTTACCACCAAAACCTCAATCTCAATTCCCTGCTTCCTTTAATGTAATAACTTAACTAAATATTGCCAAGATTGCTTTTTTAATTAACAGGTTGCTTTTATGTTTTAAATTCTTTACAACCATGTAATACATAACTCTTTGTGTAACAAAAAACATAAATCATGACAATTTAAAATATTAACTTGAAGTTATTCAATAATAATTAGATAAAAAGAACATAGTATATAGTGTTAATTAATTAAAGTTAAACTTACTGAATTCCTGTTCCAGACTTGCAGATACCATCTGTGCAAGTCCCACGATGTCCATTAACACCATTGCTAGCTATTGCTCCTCGGTCCAAATAGTTCAACATGTTAATCACACAAAATATAGCCAGTAACCTACACAACATAATAAAGAAAAACATTAATATTCTTCAAATACATAAAAACATCAATTTTTAAATTCCAGTTAATTTTAACCTACATTAGTCAAATACCAATCATCAACAACATTCAAAAAAAGCCCCAGAACCAATAAAATAAAATTAAGGAAAACAAAAACAAACCCAGAATTATAAACCCTCCAAATCAAAATTTGCTTGCTTTTCAACGTTGTTTTTTTAAACCGATCTATCAACAAAAAAGGGGTGAAAAGGGAAATTACCTTTTTGGTGTAAACCAAGAAGTTGCAGGAATCATGGTGGACTTGGGGACCATGTTTGGTTCCACAGAAGGAACAGGGTTAGGTGTTGAAGAAGAAGAAGAAGTTGTTGTTGTAGGTTTCGGTTCATGTTCGGGTTTTTGTGCCATTCCAGTAATATATATTATTATAATGTAGTTTGACAATGACAGACACTTTAATTATTATTAATTAAGAATAGAAAATCGAGGTTGAATGGTAGTTGAAAGAACAAGCCAGCAAAGTAGAAAGAAGAAGGTTTGTTGTTGTTGTTCTTCTTCCTTCACCCTCCCAGCTTCAAAACTCTCTTGTTCTTGACGATGTTGTTGTCGTCAAAGTGACGAGGATTGTCGATGGATTATCCTTTATTTGGTTAATATATCATATGGAACAGAATAGTTGTTATTTAAATTTGCATATCATTAGGATTTCCTGTAACAGATTCCTTCTTATATTTTCGATCCAATTATGCATGCTTATCCTTAAAAATAACAGACAAACTTAACTGTAAACTTGTGGTTTTTTTCTATAGCTAAATCAAATTTTAGCTCGTGAGATTTTAATTTTTTTCAAAACAAGTTTGTTATTTTTATCTTTTTCTAAATAACTTATCTTTTCTTGTTTTAATCGAATCAAATATTTTCGCTTTGTACAACATCTATTATCTAATTATGAAACTTAATGTCTATTAAAAATACAATATTACCCCTTCTTAGTTTTTTAACACGTCATCGTAATAATATTCTTTTGTGTCTTTTGCTTCAATCTCCCCCAATTTTTTCTCTCTTAAAAACAAATTAAAACAAACTCACTCAATAAAACAAACTAACTTAATCTTTTTTAAAACAACAAACAAGTTTAATCTTAATCCCAATCAAAACAAATTTTTCTATAATTCAACTTCTAAATATTTAAAGAGTTAAAAACAATTTACAATCTATTATCTTTCTCTAATTAAGAAAGTTAATGACCAGTAGAAACACAATTTTTCCCATCTTAATATTTTTAACACCTCAACATAAATTTACCTTTTTTTTCTTTTGTAACAAAAGATCATGTTTAGTTGAGAGAAAACAACTTTCAAAAGATTCATATGATTTTGTAACAAAAAATTCCTTTTATATTGATATATCTTGTCAAAAAAAAAATTTATTACAATAAACAAACACAGAATAAATTATGATTATTTTATAAAAATTTAATAAAATCACTAAATTATTGAATTTCAATATTATTTTTATTTTAATTCGTAACAAACAAGCCCTACGAAATTTGTTATATCTTTAAAAAAAACTTTAAAATCATTATACTTGTTTGTTATAATTTTTAAAAAAATCAGGTTCAACCAAAAAAAATTAAAAACGTCTTTAAATGAAAAAAAATTATAGTAACTTTTCACAAAATATAAGAGATGGAGAAAATAAGTATAAAAAAATGAAGATAATTTTGTAACAAATAATCCATTTTACATAGTTGTATCCAAACAATTTTTTTTTAAAGAAGTGGTTGTTATTACGATAAACAAACACAAAATTGATTATGCTTTTTCAAAAAAATTCTAAAAAATAATCTCTAAATGATTGAATATCAAAATATATTTTTATTCTATTAAAAGCGAACCATATATTCAATTTACATTTAGTAAAAATAAGTTACAAAAGTTTTATGATATTCATGTGTTTTTATCTCACACTGAGTCTATTTGATGCAATATAACTACCTTCCCACAATTTTTTCTTTTTTAGGATACAATAAAACTACTTTCCTATGTGTTTTTCTTTTGTAGGTAATCCAATGAAAAAATGACAATTGTTTACATATTTAGTCTAAAAAAATATTCATAAATATAAATTTAAAAAAAAAACATTAATAAATACATTTCATTTATCAATAAAATAACAAAATATGGTTCAGACAATTATCGTTGATACTAATAAAATATTGAAAAAATATTTTCACTAAGAAAATAAAAAAGAAAAACATTTAATTATATATGATTGATAATCACAAAATAACATATCTTCCTTCTTAAAAAAAAAACACAACTTCAAGAAAGTTGCAAAATATTTATTACAAGGCATATACCTACTTTTCAAAAAGTTACACATTTTCAAGATTGCTTCTTTTCTAAAAATAATTTGCATTTGTTTTTTCTTTATTTTTTTTAGTCAAAGAAAAATTATATTATAGAAAAAGAAATAGATAAAGAGAATGGGGGCATTAGACCTGACTCAGATACAACCCAAAACGGGGATACAACATAATAAATCAGACCAAGTGGATCGACTCTAATCTATCCTAAAAAAATTCACTAACCACGAGCGCAACCCATCGAACCTGTATACGGGCGCGAAACCAGGTTACAAAAAAAAATATGAAAAGTGAACATTTGTGAAGAACAATTAATGGATCGTGTAACACCTATACTAAATTATCTAGAATATTTAGCATGTGTATTAATTTGATACTGGGTACATTAAAATTTTCAATAATAAATACAATATAAAACTACTGAATGAGTACAAATAGCTCGTTTATACAAATATCCAAATATCATCTACAATTACATTCTCATATACATAGATAATCTGTCAACCTCCTGAGCTTGACCTTGACGAGCATCTGCACTCCATCCAGCATCTTCCTGAAGATCTTCATCTGAAAACCACTTGGCTACCTGAAAACCTGCACCAGAAGGATAGGGATGAGACATAATGTCTCAGTGAGCTCCTACCCTACCTACTGTTGGCAACCACAGGGAACCTAGGGTCGCCGTGCCTACCTCGGCAATCTTGGGGAATATCTACGATCGCCAAGTCTTATCTTTACTTATTTCGCGATCAAGGGGGAGAACTAGGATCGCTGCATATCTTAATCTTATCTCATCATAGGCTAACTTGACTCATCTCATACTTAGTGATCAGGGGGAAAAACTATGATCACTTCTTATTACTAGGAACTAATTGTCCTATTTCTCAATACTTATACAAATAAACGTATTCATCTTTTCATATCTTAAAGTTAGAGGTTAGCGTTGAACAAACAATAATTATCTGGGTTCATTTTACGGAGTGCATCCGGGTGGAGTAACCCCGAAGTACATCTCCCTTCTAACCGGTGAAAATTCCTATCGTATCAGGCTAACACCGGACTCCTCTTGTCGTCGTGCGGTCATCCTTGCGGAATAACACGTCCCACTAGCGTGAACCTCCTGTGTCCCACTAGCGTGAACAACAGAAGACACGACTTAATAATCTTAACTTACGCGTATACCCCCCGTGTCCCACTAGCGTGAACGACGGAAGACGCGAATTAATATTCTTTAAACTTATGCATGAACCTTTCATGTCCCACTAGCGTGAACGATGAAAGTCACGACTTAAATAATATTAATCTTAATCTTTACTTTGCGTGAACCATTCGTGTCCCACTAGCGTGAACATCGAAGGCCACGACTTAATATCTGATCAATTCTTGTTCTTATTCTTCTTATACTTATAACTTATGTTTATTGCATATCTAATGCATTCTTGAATGCTTAACCTATTAAAGGTTCTTAACTATGACTATAGTTCCATTCTTGTGCTTAATACATGATAAATCTCATTCTAAATCTCTTTAACCTATAAAGGTTCTAAACTTAGCTAATGCTTCATTCTTAAACTTGTACAAACCAAAAGGTGTGTATGAAAATGTTTAATGAGGAATAAACCTATTACTAACTCCTTTGCTTCTCTTTATGTCTTAGGGGTTATGTATTCATCTCCCAATGTTGTACCCATTACCCATCTTACCTTAATTCCATACCATTCCTTAAGAACATGAATCTGGGTGGCTGGAAAATCGGAGTCCGATATGCTAAAATCGTAGTCCGATTTGCTAAAATCGTAGTCCGATTTGCTAGGATCGTAGCACGATTTTTGCCGTAAATTCTATGAAAAACAGGGCACAAAATCGTAGCCCGATATCTAGAAATCGTAGTCCGATTTTGGCTTCAGCAGCATTCCTAATTTTGCTTCCTAGGCTATTCCAATCCTGACCAAACGTCCAAACAGCTTATAGGAAATAATTCCAAGACATAATGGTAGATCATAACTTAGTTTAACAAGGAATTAGCATCCAAAGGATATAAAGCATAATTTCTAAACTTTAAACTCAACTTGTAAAAATGAATTAAACCTACTCAAACGGGTTATAAAACCCTGTGGAACTCACATTGATTTAGCTAGCTTTCTTCTTGCCAAGTTCTGATTTCCAAAGCCCTTGCTCATTACCACCACATCTCTTGACCCCTTGTTCTATCCCTTGCTTTTCCTTTAACTTTCTTGTTCCAAATTTCTGCAGATTTGCAGTTTCGGACCCCTGACTTCAAACTCGTCCCCAGACTTCAATACTCAGCCAAACTTCACGAAATTGGTACCAAAACGTAGATAATTTTGTTAGCTTTCCATAGCATCAAAAACCACTGAAATCGGAGTTACATGGAGAGAGTTCTGACCATTTCAATAGAGCCCTGTCCCAAATACGGGTTTCTCCAACTTCCTCCAATTCAACTCCAAATCTCTACCCATAACTTCTTCTTCTTCAGGAATCATTATGCAAGATAAAATAGGGGTTTAGGCTCAAACAATAGGCACGAAAATTTGAAGTGAGAAAGGAAAATTGAAGTGATCCTTACCTTTTCTTAACTTCTTCTTGTTCTACTCTTCCAACACAAGCTTGCTTGCAAAGTTCCTACCAAGAATTTCTTTAAGAGATGTTGAATTGATGGGGAGGGAGATGAGGGAGAGGAGGAGGACGTGAGGGTGAGAGAAAGGGGAAAGAGAGGCTGATTTTTCTAGTAAGGATGAGAAGAAGAAAATGACAAATGAAAATATCATGTTTCTTTTTAAAATAATCTCCCATTTACCATTATCTACAAAATTGCCATTTCCTCTTAATTACTAACTTGTCATGCTTGCTTCACAAGTTTTTAACACTGTTAACCGTTACATCTAAACGAGATATTACACTTGCCATATAAATAAACCCATTAACTGACAATTTACCAAATTGCCCTTTTCTTAAAACATTTCTGATACATCGTCTAAATATTAATAAATATTCGAGTCTTAGGCGGGATGTTACAGATCGACTGTCGACACAGTATCAAAATTCAAGTGCCAACAGCTCTCTGAACAAATCAGCAAGCATAAAAATTCTTTTGAGCTTGAAGGACCAGAGTTTAGGCAAACAAGACACCTTGAAACCTGCAAATCTCAACATATTTGGAAACAACAGAGAATTAAAAAAGTCAGACCACCATGTCATATTATAAAATAATATTTTTTATTGTTGTATATTATTAATTATTATATCTTTTAGAAATATGACTATAAAAAAACACCGAAAAATGATAAATGGGTTACTAAATAATATATTTGTACAATTCGTACACGGGACTCATAACAACATATTTATCAATGATGAAATCTTTATTAATTTTAATATTTTTACATATTTTTAGTTTACCACTTCATAATATTTAATAACAACTATTTCAATGATTTTATCATGGGCAAATTACTCTTTAAAAAAAATCATGAGCAAATTACACTAACCTCCCTTAAGGTCTTCTTATATAACTTAAACACCCGCTCTATTTTTTAATTAAACACTAATCTCCCTTATTTTTTTTATCAAATTGACAAACACTTCCCTTATAATACAACATGGTTTAAACTTTGTTAATTCCATTTTTTTAGCAATTAACTTCTTCATACGAGTATGAAAATACTTAATTTTCGACCATTTTTTTTTCATTTTTCAATAGGTGATTTTTCCCAACTTACTGTTCCTCGGTCAAGGTGGTTTAATTTTTAAACTCTAATGTGATAAAACGGATATATCGAATATTATTTTCTTTTCATTGATCAACGATAATTTCCATCCACCAAAATTCTTCTCATTTCTATATTCTCTTTTGATCTCTTCTGTAATTGCCAATGTTTGATTCTATTTGGTGGTAAAAACAAATGTTGTTATTGTTTCTCCAATGCAAGGAAAAAACCTCATTTAACTTAATTGTGAAAAGAGAAAACATAAACAAACAAACAAACAAACCAAATGACTGAAATTAAATTGTATATTTACAAAGTTATCAAAATGGATAAAATTATGAGAGATTGATGTGTTTGGAAAATTTGAAGGGGTGCTCGTTCTATTTAAGAAAATCTCAAGGGAAGTCAATGTAATTTTCCCTTTTATCATTAATGTCGGCTTTATCATTACTTTTTTCTTATTTTCTCAATTCATATAGCATTGCAATGCATTTTGATGCATAGCCCTCCGCTTCAAATTAGCCCGTACAGAGCATGGGCCCGTGCTTAGCACATGTTTGTTGCTAGTTTTTTTTTTACAATTGGATCAATAAGTTTGGTTATATTTGGGTTGAATTAATAGTAAGATTTATTGATTTATTAAAAACAAAATTATGTATGTTAGTACCAAAAAAAAATTTTATGTCTATTACCATGTTTATCTTACTTGTGCATTAAAAATTAACATTTAAATTTTTCAATTAATAAAATGATGGCAAAAATGAGAAAAAATATGATACAATATTAATACTTCCTGTTGTCACAAATATAAGAAGAAAAGCAATATTTTAAGTTATTTTTAATGGTCTAAAATATAAGAATATTTTGAATGTTTTTTTCAAGTTAATTTTATTATTCTTACGCTTTAATTAATGTATACTAGCAAAAACATTGATACTAACGTGACCGTTTATCCGTTCCCGTGAGTTTAGTCCAGATAAAACCGAAGTTTATTAGACGTGATTTGCGACAAGTGCTTGAATCGAATTTCTTTTTTAAAACTGAACGGAACTAATAAAAAAAAGAGAGAATCGAACCGAATCGGACCACATACATAATACTTACTAGTGTTTGCTAGTTTTCTTTATTCCGTTAATGCGTATAAATTCCAAACAATAGTTTTTTTTAAGGAAAAAAAAGTTTTTATGAAATTTTGATTTTTATTAAAGTTATAGATATGAATAGTTTACACTTTCATATTGTATCAAACCATACTTATTTTTTTTCAATGACACAAATACCATTTATTCCCTTTATATATAGTAAGTATAGATTTTTTTGTCAAAAAAAGTTTATTTATTTTTATAATATATTGCATTAATCTATTATTTGTTGGTTTTTAATTTTTTTATAATACTTTTTTAGGGTTTTTTAATAATACTTATTATTTAAATTATATATACATAAACACACACATATATAGATACACATATACATATACTATTTCATATGTTTTAAACATAATAGATTATTTTCATTTCTAATTGTTAATTTTTAGTATATTATATGCTATATTTTGCATTTAATATTATCGTGTCTTGATAATATTAATTTTAATAGATGTTTTTATAAAATTATAATTTGGATGTCCAGAAACTGATATTAAACTAAACTACATAAAATTGGATCAATATTTTTTTAGAAGTCATCCAAACAGAACCAAATCGCAAGTATTTAAATTTTTTGATCTAAATTTTTTTTGTCTCATAATCGATCCAAACTTCATCGCAAACCCACTAATTGCGACTACTACTTTCGGTCTTTCCTTAATTAAATCTAGCGGCTAAATAGGTGGCCTCAGCTAGGTTTCTTTTTGGTACAATGTCCAAACTTACGTTAGTGAATTGTTTCAATTTTTTTCTTAAAAAAGGGGCCCAAAGAATTATTAAACGAATATTTTTAAGCAAGCAAACCTGAGAGTAGTCGTCGAAAAACTGTTTATAAAGTTTTTTTTTGTTCAACATGTCTATGAAATTTTTTATATTGTTTGAATAGTTTGAATTAAAATTACTTTGAGATATATAATTGTCAAAATATATTTTAATTGTATTGAAAACTATTTTTAGGTTCTATTTTGGATAATCGCTTGCATTTATGATGCATTGCTAAATTTGAAATAATTGAATAAATTTTAATAAAAGATTGTTGAGTAAAAGGCATATTATATTAACATTTTTCTTGACAAAAATTTTGGCCTGTTTTTTTAAATGCAAGTATCTAAATGAAAAAAAAATGATATAATTTTAGTGTAATATGACTGCAATTTTCCATGGCGCAACACATAAAAATGATAGTCATTATAGTTACTAACGAAAATACGGGTACTCACGTGTCCGTCTTTCCGCTCTTTATATTTTGCGAAGGCATGTAAATTATGAATGATATTTTATATGAAATTTTGATTTTTATTAAAATTATAAGTACAAGTATTTGTACTTATAATAACAAAATACGGGTACTCACGTGCCCATCTTTCCCCTTTTTTTTTTTTGCTAAAAAAAAAAGTATTTGTAACTTTCAAATTGTAACAAATCCAAAAAACCATGTTTATCTTTTTCAATAATAACAATAATTTAACAAATATAATATAAATCCTTATCTTTCTTAATACCACCAACAATATAACATTAATAAAGGAAAATTTGTTTAAGGGTATAATTGGAATTATAAACAATTCAGCCCAAAATCTATATCCCCTTCATATATAATATTGATAATATTGTTCCTATTGTAGTGGGATATTTCTTATTTTAATTGGATTTAATTTTTTAATTAAAATTTAAAATAATATTATCAAAGGATAAAATAATAAATAAAATAGTTTAAATGAAGGATAAAATAGGTATGAAAAAGTCAGCGCAAACTCATGTATTTTAAACCTATTTTCTTTATGTATATTATAGATTAGTGTTAAGATGGGCACGAAAGTGCCAGTCTTTTCGCTAGTAAATATAAGGCATATAGATTCTTATATTTTTTATTAACATCAACAAATAGCATTTTATACTCAAATTTATTTAAGGGTATATTTGGAAGTGAAAAAGTCAGTCAAAGACCATGTATTCTCTTTATATATAGTATATATGGAACGAGTTATCAAATAATTAATTAAAAAGTTATCAATGGGCCGGGATATGATACAACATACCATGATAAATGTTGGAATCGATTCTCATCAACATTAAAGCTATCCATGGTAACCTCCAACAAATCTAGCGTTAAAAAGACAGATTTTGGATATGAAAATCACGAGTGAGTCTGTTAGTCCCTCTGAAAACAGGTATACGGAAATTCCTTTGTAAATGTTCTTTGAGTTCAAAGGTTTTCACTTTTCGCAGTCTTAGATTGGGACGCCATCCCCTTACTCTAAACTTCTTTTAGGAGAAAAAAAACTACCCATGGTAACTTCAACTTGAATCAATTGTGGTTCCAAAATTCACCTTGTTGCAGAATATATAACAAAACACTTGGGTTGAAATTCAAAAGAAGGAGGAAAACCTAATGCAACAACTGACTACTAACATTTGCTACTTAAAAAACACTTTTATTTACACTAGATTTGATTATTTTATTTAATAAAGTGGGCTTAAGTCCAAGAAAAAAAAACTACAAAGCACCTATATGCGAAGTAGAAACTACACTAACACCAGCTAATAGCAACCAACTAATTTGACTCAGGAAAAACTTAAGCAAACACCAAGAGTCCTCACTACCACACTCCATATCTTTTTTTTTTTGAAGAAGCTAAGCAAATATATTAAAAACTAACATAAGCTCCTCTAGTACAAGATGTACCAAAGGAAGCTAAAGAATCCAAAAATTACAAAAGGAAAATCCACAAGCTGCCACAATGTAGACAAGAAAAATAAAATTACGTTACAACCTGGAAACATAATAAATGACTTAACCTCCAAACTGAATACTCAAAGTTGAAAACAACATAATAAGATTTGAGCCACCAAAAAGCTTGGAGTTTAATATTTTCCAATAAAGATGGAAGTTGTTCCGATTTATTGTGAAAATGTCTCATATTGCGATCCTTCCAAATAATAAAAAGAGCTGAAATCCAAATAATGTTGAAAGCCAAACGAGACTTATTGGAAAAACGCCCAAGACCTCCAAACTAACGAAAATGCTGAAATAAGGAGCCTTGAGGAGTCGTTGAGATGCCTAACCAACCCGATATCAAAAGCCAAAGTTGACCATAAAAAGTACAAGAAAGAAACAAATGGTCCTGATCCTCTATTAATCCGCAAGCGGCCGAACAAAAAGAATCATTATAATCCAAGATATTTCTCCTAAACAGATTCATCTTTGTTGTTAATCGATCAATGTCACGATAAGAATGACAAACTCTAACATCCCACTCCAATCCTAACAAGCTATGGATTTTCTGAATTAATCCGCACTGGAATCGATTTTGATAGCAACGAACTAACGTTCGATGCACTTCAACATGCAATCAAGCAAGCACTAGAAGGAATCTCCGCATTTATACACATTAAAAAGTATAGTTTTTTTAGAGGACATTAAAAAGTATAGTTGTCGATCAACAATTTAATTTTTTTTTAATATGACGTGTTAAAGTATGAACTACCCCACTAAGTTACTTGTAACCATGTATGGCAAAATTTTAGAATAACTTTCTACATCAAGATGAGAAATGCTCTCATTCCAACCAACATGTGTCAGTGGAAGGTCCAACTATAGCGTGTGTGAGCAAAAGGTCCAATTACATCTGTCTAGAGTGTAAGTTTTGGGTTTGGTTCGATTTTTGGAGGAAAAACTCCAAACAAAAAAAATGTGGGGTAGGTTCGATCTTAGTAATTCTTTTTACCAAATCCAAACTAAACCGATGAAGAACGATTTAGTTTGGTTCCTTAAAAAAAACGATTTAGTTTGGTTCAATCATATTGATATTTTTAAAAAATTTAAAAACCTATTTAAAAAATATTAAAAAAAAACATTTTTTTCCTTCAAATGTTGCATATTTTTATACCACTAGAACAAGGGTAAGTTGCCTCCCTTGAGCTCTCTTCAAACAGCACAAACACCTCCTTTGCTTTTAAATCAAGCGCTAACCTCCCTTATTTAATTTTTCAAATGACAGAAACCTCCCATCCTAGTTAACACCATCTCTCATTTGTTAAAATAAGGTCATCATTAGACTATTTCCCCTCCCTCAGTGAATCACGTGTCTCCGTAGAAGGGAAGTTGCAACGAATGCACAACCCCAAAATTAAAGTCACAAAACATGACTTAACATCCCTTCCAAAAGCTCTATTAAAAAAAACTAAATTATATATTTGGTCCTTTTACTAATCACGACACATGTTTTAACTTTGATCCCTTAACTATTTTTCTATTCCATTTTAGTCTGTTAGCTTTAAGATCATAACTTTTTCTTTACAAAAACTAACGACAATGACCAAAATGATTAACATAAGTAAAGTTAAAGGACTAAAATGAAACAAAAAATAGTTATGATCTTAAAGTAAAACCACAAAATTAGTTAAGGATCAAACGTTTAATTTAGCCAAAAAATCAATGTAATATGATTAAAAAGTACATGAACACAATATATTTTTTAGATAACACTACCAATATAGTGTATAATAAAAGAAATAATATTAACATATAATGATTTGTTTCGGATCATAGGTTATTGATTTTAAAAGACTAAAACGAGTACTCGAACTAATAGAAATTGAGTTTAAATATTCGATTTGTTTTGAATCCGAACATGGAAAAAAATCAAATAAATTTAATTGATTTGAATTGAATATTTAGATTATCGGATTTCTTTTTACAGGAATTGGATCATCGGTTACTTCTAATAAGCAGTCAGCATCATCAATAAAATTTCCCAAGTCCTATCTTTTTGTCTATCCCTATATAATAATGAATTTAAGATAAAATGGGAAATGTGTCCATCATAGAGAAAAGAAAAAGAAGACAATTTTTAAAGATTTCTTAAAAAAAAAAACAATTTTTAAAGATAAGATTGGGATTTCAATGACAAATCCATTTCCACTACTCATCAATCATCATCAGAGAAAAAAGAAAAGAAAAAATACGTCAACAAATTACGCACGTTCTTAAAATAATTTGATGTGTTGATGTGATATCTGTGTGTTCAACTTTCAATTTTGTTTGTTGTTGAAAGAACTGTTAACAAAGGAGTAATATTATTCCCTAAAAAAAGGAGTCATATTATTCTTTCAAATAAAAAAGGAGTAATATTTTTTTTATGAGTAACAAATGATATTATTATTCTAATGAAAATGATTTTTTTTCACAATATTCTAATGAAAATGTTAATAAATACTATTGAGGCATAGATTGAGTCATCAAATTTCTATGGAGAAACAGTGTAGCATTTATTATATGAGTCTTGTTAACGAGTGTCCTCGGGACACTCTTTAGACATTCTAAATTAAGTAATTATTCTTTAAAAATGTCAAAATTTTCAATTTTTAATGCACTGACTACACAAACTTTCATTAAAAGTTACAATTTAAGATCATTAACTAGTGCCCCATGAACACTAGTTAACATTTTCCTTATTATATTTACAAATATTTGAATTATATTCTAGAGACAATTTTTTTATAAAAAGTTTTTTAACCAATATGATTAAAACACTAGTTAACAAATTCGTTATTAACACTAATAAAGTTGACTTCTTTTAAAAAACTAATAAGGCTGGCTTAATTCCTCTAAAAAAAGTTGACTTAATTAATAAAAAGTATTGCTAAGATTTCTGCATGCCTTGACTTTCTGGAATTCAACTCATCTGAAAAAATATCCATAAAGTTATTATTACTAGTGGTAGTATATAAAAGCATTAAAATTAAATTACTACATTAAATCCCAGTAAAAAAAAATGATTACATTAAATTAAATAATAAATATTTGACGGTTTGTACATGTGTGTTGTGTCTCGTATACTTGTTCTCGTATTTCCACGTCCAAATCCTAGATTAGATCTCTTCACCACCCAACACAAGACAACACAAGACAACAATGTTTTTGTTTATCCCATTTTCTCACGACATTGCCACCAACCAGTTACTCTAGATTGGTGTTTGAATCAATACTTCTAAGAAAAGGGTACATTTCAACTTTGTATACTTCTTTCTCATACATACATTTCTGCATTTTATTTTTGTCTCACCCCCTTGGTTTTTGTTGCAGTTATTTTGAAAAACCGGTATTGCTTCTTCTTATTGCATGTGTGAATTTCTTAACCAATTTGATACTGCTCATGCATTATCATTCAAGAGAATCAAGACCTTGTGTAAATTGTTAATGTAAGTATACTTTTTAAGTGCTTGATAAGTAGGAGTTAGTTGTGAAGCAATGTGTTGAGTTTGATGGGATTTTGTTATAGTGTTTGGATTTTGTTCATTATTAAGTTTCATTTTCTTGAAGGAACCGTTACTGTTACTGTTTTTATTATTTTGATTATATTCTTGTGGAAATTTATTTTATTTACAATTGTTATGTGTTTTTATTTTATGCATTGTTTCAAAACTGCTGAATCTTGTCCAAGATCCTTCAGCATATAATTGTCTTTTTCTGTCGTAAATCTGACAGGTTTCAATGTACTTGTTTAGGTGTGTGTGTGACAGGTTGATTGATATTCAATTGCCAAATGTTATGATTTTTGTTTTTGTCTTTCAGTGCTTTAATCGAATTTTCGTATATATTCGCAGTTCTTGATTAAAAAAAAAGATTTAGGGTTCCCTAGATCTGAATTGTACCGGTGAGGATAGATTAAGTTAATTGGTTATTGGGATTTTGCTTCTGATTAACAAATCTTACTCATTTGTTTGTTTCAGTGTAGGCGTGGACTAGATTCCCCTTCAACCAGTAGGGATTGGCGTGTATCGAGTTCAATAAGCTTATTAGGTTTTGCTCCGAGAGGGGAGAAACAGAGAACCTAAATTATTTTAGATGGGGCATTCGGCAGCTGTGTGGGACTTCAGAGCAGCAACTGAATTTACAAAGGACTGGAATGGAATCGATCAAGTTGTACTTCGGACCCCACAAGGCGCTTCGGCACGGGTTAGAACTTGTTAATCGACTTATTTGCATCGGTTTTAACATTTGACGAAATCGTGATTTTATCATTTATATCATTCAATATCAATACATGATAAGGAAAACTTGGTTTGTAAATTATACATCTAGTTCGAGAATATATAATCGAGGTGGTATTGTGATTAGCTTTCTTTTCTTGCAATTAGGTAAGCCTACATGGAGCGCAGGTCACTTCATGGCGTAATGAGCAGGGGGAAGAACTACTATTCACAAGCTGCAAGGTGTGTCTTTGAATTTTGATTAAAAAATATTTTTATTTTTAGATGGTATGGATTTGTTTACTGTCGGTGCTAATCAGGAAAATTAATGTCAACATTTCATCATCCTATTATCAAAAATGAGTTCGTCTGCAGATATGTATTGCATAACATTGTAGATATTATGTGAACAACATTGCTTCGTATATAAATCAACTACAAATTTCCGTAGAAATGGAATGTGTTCAGTGGTTGATGAGTCACAGTCTTCGACATTGTTAATTAATCATATCAGTGCAAAAAAAAAATGAGGGAAGAAAAGGTCTATTGATTAGTTAGCATTGCACTCTTTTGAAAAAAGCTAGCAAATATTTGGTGTTTTTTTCATTCTTATCATGTTAAATATAGCATTGCTCGATATAGACATGTGAAAGTGTGAATGGCATTCAACCACCAGAGTTGGATATTAATTCAGCGAAAACTCTGACAGGATATGGAAATATAGAATTTTAACCAATATTTCTTTGTAAAGAGGCAAAAAGTCAGATTTTATTACTTTCTCTTATTTGCAATTGATTGTAGACACTTTCGAAGGCGCCAAAAGCAATACGAGGAGGAATTCCGATATGTTTTCCACAGGTATAACTAATTACTAGTATTTTGAATATTCAGTCTCAAATCTCAATAATTTTGGGCCTGTTTCATTTGGATTAAAGTAACATGCATAGCACATATATCTTAGACCTAAATTTTCATAATAGTTTGGAAACTGTGGATCGCTGGAGCTGCATGGATTTGCAAGAAATAAAATGTGGGCGATTGACGAGAATCCTCCTCCTCTGCCTCCAAATGATTCCAGTGGAAAATCCTTTGTCGACCTGCTACTCAAATTATCTGAAGAAGATGTGAAGTGCTGGCCACATAGGTATTAACTTGTTGCCATAAAACAATTGCTCATGAATTATGATTCACTCAGTTTATTAACATGGAATGAAAGTATATCTACTTTGAGTGACTGTTCTTTTCTGCCACTTTGGTTGTTTGAAGCGGACATGTATTTTACATTGCTTTCCCTATGTGTTGGAAGTAAATTCCAAACCACAATAAGCTAACAATTACCTTATCGTACCAGTTTTGAGTTCCGCCTTCGAGTGTCTCTTACGACAGATGGAGACCTAACCCTGATATCACGAGTGAGGAATATCAAAGCCAAGCCATTTAGTTTCTCATTCGCATACCATACATACTTGTTGGTTTCTGACATAAGGTATGGATAATACTTTCTTGTACTTGACAATCGTTTGTTTTTTTTAGGGCAGAAGATGATGTCCAACCATCTTTTTTCTTGTACATTGCAAATTGACTTGGATTATTTTGCACTATCTATGTATGTATGCTTCTTCAGGGTTCATTAATGATAAATATTTGGTTTATTGATCTAAAAATACTATACCTTCTCACCCCGATAGTTTTAGAATATATAATTTTCTTCAAATGTGATAATTGGACTCATTAAAAATTCTGTATAGTGAGATAAGGGTTGAAGGTCTTGAGACACTTGATTACCTGGACAACCTTTCCCAAAAAGCACGAGTCACAGAACAAGGAGATGCGATAACATTTGAATCTGAGGTAAATCTTGTGGGCTCTATTTATGATTATATCATATACATATTCAATGTTCCACGATGCAAATCAAGCTTTTACTTTTGGTTGTGGTAACTATATCTCTTCATTCCTAGTCTGTGAATAAAAAGGTTTTGAAAGTTGATCCTTTCTTCCGAGCAGGTGGATCGTGTTTATCTTAGCTCTCCAAACATAATCGCAGTTCTAGATCATGAGAGGAAACGAACATATATTATAAGAAAGGAAGGTCTCCCTGATGTCGGTAAGCTATTTACTATATTTAGCTACTAAAAAGTTCACAACTCATATCATATGACAAAACAAGCTGAACACAGTCTCTTTAGTTCCCCCCAAAGTGACAAAAAACACTAAATTTCATAACTTGACATCAAAGGCGAACGAGGTTTTAATTTTTACAGAAAAGCTATGCTGTTTAATCTATCGTATATGTAGTTTTATGGTAATTTCCTTGATATTGGTGACAGGCTGACAGCTTTGTTTCTTTGTGCAGCCGTGTGGAATCCATGGGAGAAGAAATCGAAGTCGATGGTGGACTTCGGTGATGAAGAGTACAAACATATGCTTTGTGTAGATGGTGCAGTTATAGAGAAACCTGTGAACTTGAAGCCTGGAGAGGAGTGGACAGGGAGGATTCAACTCTCAGTTGTGCGATCAAGTTTTTGTAGTGACCGTCTAGGTCTCGACAGAAGTGGTATTTGAGAGGATGGAATTGTACAAAATTTAATCTTATCAGAGTTTGTTAATTACATTTAGCAATGTAGCATTTAAGTTATTACTTGTAGTAAATTCTAGTGCTTTGTATGAGTATCAGGTTTTCTCTTGGTGTTCATTTCATGCTACAAATTCTAGTTCTAGAAAGAGAAGCCTATGTTTTTGTTATAATGGCTGTTAAATTTAGGATATTTTAAATATTTTGTGAAATTCCTAAAGTAGTAAATTGCAATAATATAATCAAATTGGTGTTCGTAAATCATAAAAATATTGTTGGATAGGTAGGTTTTGACATGTGACTGCGATTTGGATACGAGATATAAATGAGTGGTTAAAGAATCGTAGCCAGATTATTTTGGATCTTAGCACATTGGATACCAAGTACCAACCAATGGCTATCACGAGATTTACAAAAAACACAAGTGGTTGTGTTGTTTTGGACGTAAAAACAAGTGGTATAAAAAAACCTAAAACGCTTTAACAAGTGGTCTATTGAAAGAGAAAAACAACCAAGTTTATAAAAACACACAAGTGGTTTTGATGTGCTGGTCTTAAGAAACAAGTGGTAAAAACTTTGTATAAAATCACATATCATTGAATGTATACTTTCGTATAATATAATTTATCTGAAAATGTACTTACAGAGAGCATAAAATTTGTGTTTTTTTAGGATATGTACATTTGATATAATATGCCTTAGCTCATGGTCCACAATGCCTGTAATGTGAGACTCTAGAACATGACCATGCTAAGTTTGTTGCTGAAAAGACAATGCAACCATGGCTAATATGAGTGTGGTTTTTATTTTATTAATTATCCCAAAGAGTGCTTGTTCTTACAAGGGTTGTTGATAATGTATTTCAAACTCTAAAGCTACATATCATGTTGAAGGCACGGAAGAAATATAAATTATTTTCATCATGTAATAAAATCAATATACATTTTATGATTTTCAAAGAATTGAAATGAGCATCTCAGTTTGAATGATGCTGTCCTACAAACTCTTAATGAGATGTTTCCTATACATATACTGTTAGCTCTGCAATAAAAATAGAACTGGAATCTTTCTAAACTTACAGGGTTAGAGGCGCAAAATTAATGGGAAGAAGCCCAACCTACATTGTCAAGGTTCTTCCATGGCAGTATGTGAAGGGATTGATGGGTCCTGAAGATACTAGTGTCCTAAATCATCTTGAGACCCAGCCCCCGAGCTTTCGCCAATATCTTGTTTGCTACATGGAGCACCGTTTCCTTCTAGTTTAACAGCTTGATTTAGTTCATAATCTTGTTCTTCAGGATCAACTTCCTTCTGAATTCTACTCAATGAAGCTTGATCTTCCTGGTTCGGTACTGATACTTCATATTTTGGTGTATTAGTTGTCACCGGAATGCGTGCCTCCATAATGTCAGCAACTCTCACCTTACAAAGTAAATGGTTTCATTAGTACAAGTTATCACAGCAATTCCACCCATTGGTAGAGAATAAATTTAATAATGGAGAATCAGTGCATGATATCAAAGTTATTTTGAAATCTAGCTCCCAAAAAAAAAATCATTTCCTCAAAAATTCAATAATAAGCGATGCAGAAAATAATGGAGGTAAAATGACATTTATGCAGTTGTTGCTGTGTGAGACTAGAAGTTATAGAATTGGACTCTTGCAAATGCAACCCACAAATTGCAGTAATTTTATATATAGCATCGGTTTTACATAGGGAAAAAAGTAATATTCAAAGTGAAACAGAAGAAAAATCTATGGACTATGGCTATGGCGTATACTCCAATCAGGTACTAGGATGGAGACCAACTGACTCTATATCAATTCAAATAACTAAGTATTGAAGTTATCACGTTTCTTGTACAGGTAGTCAGATACAATAAACCAACCTTTCTCCTACTTCTCAATTATAAATTCTTTTAAATTCAGATAAATCCTGCATATCAACTTTCTCTCATACATACACACACAAACCATGAGCATTTACCCGAATTAAAATCATTGTTTTGAAGTACCTGCAATGGTTCCATAATATTTGATTCCTGATATTCTGATTGGTTGATTGCTTCTTCAGCTTGTAGCTCCATAGAATCTCTAACAAGCTGACTCAAAAATGATACATCATCGGACATCATCCCGAGACCTTTCAGCATCTTAGAACCCAGTTGTAAGCTAGTCTGCAAGAATCAACTTAATATTTAGCAGCAGTTTCCACTTAAATTATGAGCAGTGGTTACAATCCAACCATCAGGAGAGGGGAAAAAGATTATTGACAATACCTCAGCCTTTTCCAAAGTAGCATCTGTTGCACCTGCTTTCTTCAGATCTAAAAGATGTTTTAGATCTCGAGCTCTGGCATATATTGGAACCTTATGAATTTCATCATAAAGTAAGCAATTAAAACAAGAGATGATAACAGAAATAAAGAAAGATAAAATATATCAAACAGTAAAAAAAATTAACCAACTTCACATATTTGACCTTAGAGGTGCATGTTCTTCTGTTTCTAATATTGTGTGCAAAAAATTGGGCGTATGTTGTATAAAGAGATTTCCAATCAAACACAATGAACTTTTTAAGTTTCATGAGATAAATTTTGGGGTCTATCGCTAATCATTTTATAAACAAAATTGAAAAAAAAAAAACTAGTCACGTCATATTTACATGGTTTCTTTTCATTAGAAAAAGCCACTAAGTTCTCCCTCTTAGGTGTATACATCCTCTAACACATTATAAGTTGACATAAGAAAAGAAGACGCTGGGAATGGGGGTAGGTGTAGGGAAGAGATTATTACTGCAGGGAAAGCCAATCGTAACCTCTGAACAGCTTCAATTGACTTCTTCTTCTCAGTGAGCATAATCATGATAGCTTTTGGAGAAGAGATACCGGCAGATTGAAGAACAGCTGGACGTGATCCATCCCCATATAGAATAGGAAAACCAAGTTTTCTAGCTGTCTGTTAATGATGGGAGAAAAAATTTAAATAAATGGTGGACGAAAGAGATTCCAATATGAAGGGTAAGAAATGTCATCAAAGAAAGCATTCATTATCTTGATAAAACAACGCCTGGAAAAAGGAAAATGTTCTATGCAAATACCAGTAGTCATCGAAATAGCTACACACAATGCTCAAATACACTAACCTTTACAACCCTGGGGTCAATATCAAATGCCACATAAGGCGATCCTATTGCATCACCATCTCCCCCTGAAGCCATAGGGTTGGACAGCAAATTGGCAAGGACCTTTATATAATAAGGAACAAAAGGTGAAATTTAGAAATGGGAAACGTAAATGACAGGTTGTGCAATGTATTGATCGACCTACCTGGCCCATTTGTCCAAATCCAAGGATGATAACAGGTTCATTAACTTCGAAGTTAATCATCTCAGAATCTTTCTGTCAAATAACTTGGTACTCAGCCAATGTAACTTGCAGTTAAAATGAAATCACATAACATAAACTGCCACACATATCTCTTGAAGAAATAGCTATATGACTTCCAGATATTTTTAAAATCTCTTTTAAGTTATAAAATAATCATAAGGGAAAATAAGTTGATGCTTAAAATCCAGTGAGTGCGAAGATTGTGCTTTTAGGACCTACTAATGATACATCATGTGAATTATTTTGTACTTGTATTCTTAAGTTACATTTCTTATGCAGGACGTCTCATTTCAAATAATACACTAGTAATCTGCTACAGACAATCATTCCTACAATCCTCTTATGCATGTCGTGTATGTGCAAAAAACTTCCAAAATTATAACTCTTAACACACGAAAAGGCATACATTATCAACATCATATTTGTCTTCAATAAAGCTAGCAGCCCTCCTTCCAGCTTCATTCAGAAACGGGGTTAACGCCATTGACAATACAACAACAATTATGAGCAGCTTGTTGAGCTCAAGTGGAAGCACCCCAAGACTGTTTACAACAAACCACAAAGTTTCCAATTAAGAACAAACACGATATTCTCACTCAAACAGCATCAATGTGTTTGGTTAAATATTTTCTTACCTATTCGCCAAAGAGAATACTACAAATCCAAACTCTCCTCCTTGGGATAGAAGCAATCCTATTCTTACACTTTCTTGTAAAGTAAGGCCAACACGAGGACCAATTGCAGTTATGATCAATGTCTTGATAGTAATTAAACCCCCCAAGAGCGCAAGTACATTTGGCCACTCTCTCAAGAGAACCTGCAGCAAAATTAATAGCAATAACTATACATGGGAAAACAGACAGACATCTGTAGTTTCATACGCATGATGGATATATTTCATAATTTCATGCAAAAAGCAAGCTGGTAAGATATATGTTCCTTAATGCATGATATCAGAGTATATCCTAAATTTGTTATTGGCCATCTGTATTTGTCGGCGCTCTTTACGTCTAATCCTTGGCGTCAGAAAGTGTTGTTATGGACAATCCTGCACTAGTCCATGGTCCAGATGTTTAGTCTTGGGCGATAGGGGTGCATTGAAATCTCACATTAATTAGAATATGTCCAAAGTAGTGCTTTTGAGGCTTGTACAATTCTCACCTCTTGAGATAGCTTTCGAGGTTGAGTTAGACCTTACCTAAATTATATGAGATGTCATATCAACACATTTTTTTTTAAAGAATAATGAAAAAGGTGTGTGTGTGAGTATTCCCCACTTCCAGAAAACATTAGGAAATTGCTTGAGAATTTGAAATCATCCAAAAAAAAAAAAAATACACTTTCAGTTTGTTTTGATCAAAATCTTGGGCCATTGTTGTGTTTTGATTGGCATCCAACAATGATAGGCCAACATTTGACGCCATAACAATCCAAACAAGCACTAAATCACCAAAAAAAGAAAAAAATCCTGTGCCATTAAAATATCTAGTTTATAACTAAGATTGTATATATACATAGATAGTACAGTCTAATTAATAACTAACACTGCAAAGAAAAGACAATGTAACTATGTCATGTATATCTTAAATGATAATCATATCACCTGCATGTCAATTGAAGTCCCTGTAGTTAGAAAAAACAACCCGAGCAGCAAGCCTCTAAATGGTCTTATGTCAGCTTCAATCTGGGTCCTGAAATTTGTCTCAGCTAGGATTGCCCCAGCTAAAAATGCTCCAAGCTGGATTGTGACATTACATACAATTGTCACACGGGTATCAATATTTTCCATAATCCCATAGTCAACCCAAACATAAAACACTATGCATTGAAAAATAGCGAACCGTATCACTGAAGCCCAATTTCTGTGTGAGTAGTGAAGTCCCAGCAATAGTCAGCAAGCAAAGAGCGACAAAAGCCTCTGAACTACTTGTATCTGCTACAACCTGAATTTCAACAACAACTTACTGAATAGACGTATCAAAAATGAGTTCGAATTTGGAAGCATTTAGTTTTTTTGGAGGAATTCCCCTGTGAAATATATTCCATACAAACCTCAAAAATTCTTCTGAGAAAATACTTTGCTCCAAAAGAAAGCAGACCCAATCCACCTAATGCCTTCAAACTTTCTTGAGCAAGCATGGGCCAAATACTTCCCTCAGTCATATTCTAGAATGAGAAATAAGATAGCACTGGGTGAACAATAAACACATAACTTGATACGTCTGATAATAAAAAATAACGAATTTAGTTAATCATTGGAAATATAATACTTAAGCAAAATACGAAACTACATCAAGGAAAAAGGTCAAGTTTCAATAGAAGTTGGAGTCAAATGACCTGAAAGTCATAATTCTGTATTAAAAGTAAAAAAAAAAATACCATTTAAATGTAGAAAGTGAAAAAGAACAGTGAGAGCACAATGCTGTAACATGGTGTGTATGCACAAACTCACACACATACAAGTATTCATGCATAAAGAGAAACTTATACTAGATAGGTATGAAGATAAAATCTAAATGCATTTATTTAGGGAAGCGAAGGGTTCTATATATATATATATATATTTGATAAAACGATGTTCCACTAAGAGTTTTAGATAGATTTTATACATATTTAGAGTTTCAGATACCATGTAAAGGATCAACTCTGATTAAGCTGTTTTGTGGATGCTCGTGAACAGTTTTATATCTAACAATGCACCAATGACTTAAAAATTGACATTATATTGTTACAATAAAAATAGAGATAGAATTTTTTTTTTCAAAA
Organism: Medicago ruthenica; assembly: GCA_018208015.1. Classification (NCBI taxonomy): domain Eukaryota; kingdom Viridiplantae; phylum Streptophyta; class Magnoliopsida; order Fabales; family Fabaceae; genus Medicago; species Medicago ruthenica. The sequence continues at coordinate 74,479,616 of CM031374.1, forward strand.
AAAAAAAAGAAAAAGATAGAGAGATAGTTCTGAAGAAAGAAGCAAGACCGACCTTATAATTTATAATTGGGATGAGTTCAAGTATAATACAATTTACAAGTGTTGTACATATAAGCACCACCCTTATTCTAATCATAGCTTGAAAATATAGGCCTATATACTGTTACTGTAAATCTGTAATACATATTCTGTCCCTCAATCTAGACCATAGATGAAAATCATACCCAATTTAGGCAAAATACCTCTTTTGGTCCTTAAAGTTTGACAAAAATACCGGGTTCATCCTTTATGGTTTTTAAGTTTCAAATAGGTCATTTAAGTTGTTAATTTAATGCATCGTTACCCTTTTAAGGACCTATTTGAAACTTCAAAACTTAAAAAACTTCAAATAGGTGCATTAAATTAACAACTTAAATGGCTTATTTAAAACTTTAAAAACTTAAAGGACTATCCCGGTATTTTTGTCAAACTTAAAGGACTAAAAGAGGTATTTGGCCACCAATTTATTAACTTAAGTACTAGTGGTTGATTCCAGTCTAGTAATTAGTCTATGGCTATGCTCCAACGCTTCACATAAAAAGTACCACATGGTAGTTAAGTGTTGTACACACGAGACCAGCACATTACTAAGCCATTACAGGCCGATATACTAAAATATATTCTTACTACATAAAGTACAGTGCAAATACCATCACCAAACAAAAAAATGCATTTTTGTATGTATGCCAAAGCACAATAAAGAGCTCTACTAGACCTAAAACTGTAACTCCCAGTCCATAGTGTTCTACTAGATGTATGGCAATGTGCTAAACAGAAAAAGCAAAAGAGAGAGATGTTAACATTATTTGTAGTTTACAGCTCACCTGGCTCTCAAGTACTGGAAGTATGACCAAAAGAGGGACAACAGCTATGTCCTGGAGATAACAAGCAGTAGAAAAAGAACAAAGTTAATTCAACCAGAGCTTTTGTTTACCGACACCAAACTTGTCAATGTAGTGAGGTATATCAGAAGATATCAGCAGGTAACCTAAAATATCAATGATTTAGAACAACGATTTTTGTGATAAAAAAATTAAATACTTGGAAGACGAAGACGATGTAACCAAACAAGGGTATAAGACAAAAACCTGCAAAAGAAGTATCCCAAGAGTTGCTGAACCAAGTCTTGTAGGAAGCTCGCCTTTCTCTGCAAGAAGCTACAAATATATACACGCTTGATAAGTTGCTTTGTCCATGTTAAGTGTCACATATCACACATGCAGGACGCTTAATAAAAACCAGTAATATATAACAGACTTATAACATTATTTTCACCGTAATTACTTTCAGCTAACATAGTAAAAAGAAATAGCGTATGCAGGAACAGGACTGGAAAAACAAGTGTACACCTGTAGAATTACTATACATACATCACAAGGTACTACAGATACATCAACATCCCGTCTTTTGTACTAACAAAGTGCAGGACTTGCCTTGCATATTTCCAATTTCAAATACATTCAAAATCACAAATACCTGTAGAACAAATGCAGAGGATGACAGAGAGAGAGCAGCCCCAATCACTACAGCTTCATCGACACTTCTGATGTTCACCTATAAATATCATCTCAAATAAATTAAATTAAAGCAAGAAGCCCCTTCTAGTTGTCTCGATACCACACATTTTCAGATCAAGCTATACTTAATTATCTATGTTATCAAACAGTTGTCTTGAAAGAGCTGTTAGGTGTAGGTCTACAGTCAGGTTTTTAAGAATGATATTTATACAAAACCCATTGAGATGGAGACAAGCATGGACACTTGAGTTGAAACTATAATTTAAGTCAGAAGAATAGGGGTGGTATGGATTGAATACTGTATCCTATCAGGTGCCGTCGGCTACATGAATTAAGTAACGCCATTAGGCTCTATCAAACACCACTCTGAACTGTGGTTTTAATTGTTAACTTACGCAGAAAGGATGATGTAGCATCTTGTCAACTAGGACCTTGTAAAATGTCTAGGAAGTGGGAACCACTTTGCGCATGATGGATGAAGTTTTAGAGACACTGCTGGTCTTTGAAGACAGCTAAACCAGATTAATGAAGTAAAGTGGCTTAAGGTCAGGGTGACTTGTAGCTTGGTGCAAGTTTGCAGACCATAAACTTGTTTACACAACAGAAGACCACAAATCAGCTATATTCCAAGAAGACCATAAAATCAACAACAGAAATATATCCCATTCCCCTAAACTTGTTTACACACACACACACACACACACACACTATATATATATGTCTCACCAGAATGGCTGTAGTTTACAAGAATGAAAAAAATACAAACAAGAAACAGAAAAATTGTTAGATATATATAGATATAGATCTTACCAGATCAGACCTTGAGTGGAAAAGGAATTCCAAAATTTTTGTTCCAACAGCTCCATTTGGTGGAAGCTCAAAAGCAGTGAATGCTAAAGTAGATAGTAGAACCTTCAAAAGTATTTAAATGACAATTAAAATAAGAAATAAGGACAATAAATATCAAAGTTTAATTTTATAAATGTCAAATAAGAAATTAGTGTTTTCCCTTAGAAGTTAAAGAACAACTGTAAAGAATGAATGACTACGTATAATAAATTAATAACAAACATCTATGTTATACAACGAGTAAATCGAGTGAAATGGCTTAAGAATTCCCTTTACATGTCCATTGTCACTGCCAAAGCATCATACCTGAGCTAGTCCCATTCCAAAGGCATATTTTGCAAGAGCTTTCAGACGTGCTAGTGAAAGTTCTAAACCCATCTCAAACAGCTGAAAAGAAATAAGCATTACTTCAGAGTAATTATAAACCGTTTGCTTCAGAATCATTCCAGAGGATTATCACCATGACAAGAATATAGGTTATTCATACTTATATTTGATCATTATAGGAAGTTCTTCAAAAACCTCTAATCATATATTAATGTGTGTGTTTTCTACCTTGTCTCAGAACGCATGTGAACATAACAGCAAAAGTGCTACTTCTAAGTTCCAAACTTAAGTTAATGTTACTATTGAAATTTTAAAAAGTAAAATGGGTCATTGACTGAGATTTGCGACCTATGTAGAAAATAAAAGGAAACGATACAGATGGAAATTGAGCTTACATGCACAAAAAAAAAAAAAAACTATAACAATTCAAGTTGTAAATTACACAGTTTGCAACACCGGAGTTCCAGAAAGAAAAACTCGGCGGCGATGTCTTCTTTGATTATGGGATATACAAATCACACAAAAACATTCTCAGAAACTTGGTGAAAGGAAATATTAAGAACTTGACTATAATGTCTTTATAAACTTTCTCTAAAAACTCAAAAAACAAGGAACACTGAATGATAAGAACTTGATATTGATATCAAAAATATATTTTCAATGCTTCATTTGAGGGTGACAAACTAATCCTAAAAAAATATCTGAAGAACAAGAACAAAAGGAAGAAGAGTAGCAGCAGTGGCACCTTACAAAGAATTATCTTACCAAGAAAAGGATCCCCCATTCAGACAAAACTTTAACATCTTCAAGGTTTCTAATTAAACCAAACTGATTGAGCACCACTCCAGCACAGAAGAAACCAAGTATCTGAAAACAAGAAGCATTAAATTTATTTAAATCATACATATATAAGGCAATAAATTTAGAATTCTTCATTAACTTAAAAAATGCCTTAATCCAATGTTTACGATTATTGAGAAATGAGATTATGAGAAAGTGATCTTACAGGACTGGCTTTAATTAACTTGAATGAGGGGACGATAAAGACAGTGACAGCCAAAAAAGTAAGAGTATCCAATCCTAAATCATTGATGACTTCAACCGCACCAGCAACATCATATGTAACATTTGTCTGTAACCGTTCCCACCGTAGTGACTTATTATACTTAGAGAAATTCCATCCAGAAAATGAAGGAACATCCAGAGGCGTTCTTCTAGAGAATTTTTGTGATAGAAACGGAACTTGCTTGTCAACTGAATAAATAGTGAACATAGAACTTGTACAAATTCGTGAAGCAGCACGAGAATAACCGCTACTCTTTTGTTTGGTGAGGTCATATCCCTGCAGAGCAAGTTCAGAATAGGGTGGAATCAATAAAAATTGATTAACGCAGTTTAAATCATGTTAAGTGGGTGGTTAATGAAAATCATGATGTTTCAAACACGGATTGAAGAAGTTACCTTGAGGGTTTGGGAAGAAGCTAGTAAAGACTCTAACATAGTGGAAGTGGTAAGAAAGGAACAAAACTAAATTTGGGGAAGCTCATTTGCTTATCAGAAAGTCACACAAACAAAAATACTTGAAAGAAATGGAGGAGGAGAAAGATACACGTAGACTTGGGAAGAATAGAGGTGAAAGATAGAAGAAAATGAAAGCCAGTAGAAACCAAAGGATTTGGATATGGGTTTAGAATCTTACGTCAATGAAATACACCCTAATATGAATTGTGTGTCTGTGAATGAATTGTTGCCTCGTTTTGCCATCTCAGCAAATTCAATTACTTGACACTGACGTGGAACTTGTGGATCACAAATACTGGTATTTATTTAAGGGAAATTCTTGTTTACCCATCAATAAAAGATGGGTAATACTATCCATGCTGAGTTGGTCCAATCAAAACAATGTATTTATATAACATTAAAAATAATAGAAAACAAACAAATAACTTTGATTGGTGCCAACTCAGCATGAGTTGTGTTACCCACCTTTTATTGATGGGTACCCAAGTTATCACCTTTATTTAATAGAGAGAGAGAGGGGTACGTGGTTTACCATCTGGCAATTGCTTGCTTTTATTCTTTTTCTTTTTTTAACACAACAATTTCTTTTATTCTTGGCCTCATTCAGAAAATTCTAAATAAATATGTAATTCTTTTATAAATATCAAAATATCATATTTGTCAGAAAAAATTTGAAATATTAGACGTTTCTTGATTAATGATTATACAAAGTGCTAATACTCTGTCACTACTGTTGACAGAATATAATCAACTTTTTGTTTAATGTGGAGAAGTGGGATGTCTGGGGTTCAAACGCCGACCCCTGTATATATTATACATTGTCCATACCAACTGAGCTATACTCGGGACAATAATCAACTTTAACTAACTATATATATGAAAATGTGATATTCAATAACCAACTAAATTATCTTTTAACATATATAGTTTTTGGGTATAGAGATATACATATATCAATTAACCATGATTTTGTTATATATATTGAGAATGAATTTTTGATGTGGGAATAAGAAGAATCTAATTAACCATGTATTTGAATTGTGTTAATTATTAAAATTGTTGTCGAAAATTGTTGAGAAATAGTTAAACATTTTTTTTATAGAAGAAGATAGTTAAACATGGAAAGGGATGGTGTGTGTATGTGGCCGCGCCTTCAATGGATAACATTTACAAGCCCTTGATTTGATTACTCAACCCTAAACAACTTAATAGGTCCAAACATTATTACATTCTATAAGAATCAAACCTTTTTCATACCATAACACAGATTCAGGAACAATACAACCACTTGTGAACATAATACATAGATAATACAACCCCTAAGAGAGGAGGGTAGTAAAAGAACAGCTGGTTTAACATCATTTAAGCTACATAATTTAGGCACCCTTATAAGCCACAGTCCCAATTTCAGTACTGTATATGGTTATTTATGGACCTTAAGCATCACATCCACACAATGGATTACATTGTAAAAAACTAAGAATTGGCTGGTGCAAATTTCAGCGAAATGCTATTGACACAATGCCGCTCGTTAGTGGGTGTTGGAAATCCTTCGCCTTTAAATACATGACCGAGATGTCCCCCGCAAGCAGCACATGTTATTTCGATCCTCATTCCATCGGGGTCCGGCTGGCAATGAAACATCAAATTTATCAGGTTTATATAGACTTAAATTGCTGATGCAGTTCTAATAGTACGCAAAAATAATGAACCAATAAACTCACATGGCGATTTATGGCTCCAGGAACACCCTCATAGAAAGCTGGCCAGCCGCAACCGGAATTGAATTTTGTTGTAGACTTGTAGAGTGGAGTCCCGCAACCTGCACAACTGTAGACTCCCTCCCCAAAGAACTTGTCATATTCTCCTGTTCCAGGGTACCTTGATAATAATACCAAAACATTTTCTTGTTAACAGAAAAGGGAATCTCAATGTTGAGTAATACTATATATAAACCAACTGTTACTCATTCAAGTTGACAGAAAGGTATTGGTACAACTATCATTTAGTGTAAAAGAGAGTGAAATATATTAAACTCAAACAATTCAGGTAAAATTTTCATCGTCGCAATAGATATTACAAAATCCAAAAAGATAAAACATGAAACATAAACTGCACGTTTATGCTTAATCAATTGCCTAAGGTTAATAATTTAACATGACAAAATCATCGTACAGACTACGCATGTAACACTTGACTTTCTCTCAATTTCCTGCAAACAATATAAACAAATATACATTAAGATATAATTGTATATGATGATGAGTTCTGCTTTATAAATATCGAAGTTAAAAAATCTTTAAATAGAAATATTAAAATTCAAACCTTGTGTGATTAATCTCTTACAAATTGTCGTAAGACCTCTGGGTATACAATATTATTTGTTGACGGGCATATGTTGCCTCAAAAGTACTATCTCAATAATAGTTAAAACCAAATCATACTGTGACCCTTAACAACATATGATATTTATACTTTTTTTTTACCAAATATTCATCCTTCTCTTAGAAACTAATCAAATTTTAAACAATATAAAAAATATGAAACCCAATCATAAGTTGTAAAGGGGATAACAAAGCGGTTACATATCTTCTGCACTTGTGCAGACACCAAACTTACATAAAGCAACAACCAAGCCCAAAGTAAAATCTACCCAAAGCACACCTCTCTAAGTAAATTTCATTGCAAAACCACCTCAAGTAAGATAAAATGCAATCTTGTCCCATGAATATTATCATGTTAGAAGACTTGGTAGTTACTCCAATAACACCACTGCCCCAAAAACCATACTCCAACAAACTAATTGCATGTTGACAAAACTTTGCAAGAGATCCTTATGTTTGACAGCATCTTCCCATCCAACCTGCTAAACATCTACTGCATCACTCCTCCCTTCTCTAACCATTTACTGCAAAACTTTCCTCCTGTCTAATTTCCAAAACATCTTAACCACCAAAAGCCTAAAATTTAGCTGCTCCTCCACCTAATTTAATCTCTTCTGCTTCTCTTCCTTGCCACATGCCTATATGATAATTGCACACAAACAACAAAGAACCAAAATCATATGAAGCCCTTATATTTCCAAATACTAATCCCCTATATCCTTTTCCAGTTAAAGGGCAAGAGTACAACAAATGCTGAAACTTTGACCTTTCAAAGAGCATAAGTAAAATGATATCGTGTTTGAAAATGTTATATAAATGTGTTGGTTGCAGTTTTGTATGAAATCTCATATGCTCAATTATGTGGTGCTCTAAATAATATGATACAGAAAATGGTGAACTTGGTATTCCCTAATTCACATCTCTGATAAGTTTTTAATAGCTAAAGATGAACACCACAGACTTCAATGTTATAATATGATGTTAGAGTTATATTGATTCATCAAAGACATGTACCGGCCCCATTTGCTTCAAAAAAAACAATTGATTGATTCTTATAGTTGTAAATCAGTAAAAGTTGTGCCTTAATCCAACATAGAGCTACAAAAGTAGAGGATGAAAAACAACACACCCCAATTACATTTCAAGCATGATAAAGATCCCAAAACTGTAACTGTCACATCAAATCTGTATCACCCAACCAGCCTGATGTCAGTTATAGTGTTTGTACTCAATTGATTTTAAATTTTGGCCTCTTTCAGCATGTTCTATCCAACTCAGTTGAAAAATCGTTACTTACTTCTACTTAAAAAATAAAACTGCAACATTCCCCATATGTATTTGCAAAATATGCAGATAAATTAAGCGCTCAGGTGTTCATCTAGTTTGAACCCCTTATGGACTATAAAACCGTGTTATAATAGTCGTAAAGTTAAGCAACTATAAATTAAAAACCATGTTAAAAAAACTATAACTAAAAGTGAATTAAAAATCATGTCAAAAGTAATTTCAGAGACGGGTTCAAAAATGTTGGCCATTCGTGTTAGAAAAAGCTTCTGAGGTTAGAAGAGTTAGGGATTCAGTAATACATAAATGGAAAAGATTGATAGAAGAGGGCAAACATGAATTTGTATGTGGTGTGGTTCACTCTAACCCTAAAATTCAAATAGGCAATGAGAGATATTTGATAACTCGATATGTGGAAAATTCAGCCAAAACTATATATTGTGCTGATGATTATGTGAAACACATAGAATGTAAGAAACTTCTCTTCTCTCTAGTGTGATCACCTAACTTATATGACACTGAGCACATTTATGAGTAGTTGTTTAATGTTTACACTGTATTGTTTTGTAGCCTTTCTTGCTGCAATACTCCACTTAACTTAATCAGATCTTGTTCATGAACTTGTCCTTTAGAAAATGAACTTAAAGTTTGTAACAAGATTCAAAGACTTCCTACATAGAAACAAGACGGTAGCTCTATGTCATTAAGCCATAATAATTATTACCACTTTCCATGCTTTTCATAGTACTATAGAACATAGTTACCCTCCTTTTCTAGTCTAACTTCTGTGTTCCCTATTTGGATAAATATCTTAACTAAGTGGTTATCATATATATATATATATATATATATATATATATATATATATATATATATATATATATTTTTAAAATAGTAATTTTGTATTGAAACTTGTATATTTTATATTGAATATATATCTTTTTAATAAATAATTATTGTTTTTCAATAAAAACTTGCTACTTAGTTGCTTTAACAATTGTTATATTGCACATGTTAATGTGCTATATTGTACTCCCTCCGTTTCAAAATACATGTCTATTTTGAAGAAATTTCTTGTTTCAAAATACATGTCCATTTGATAGTTTAATGATACATTTTGTCTATTTTTACCCTTGCATACCAATTAATTGAATTCTAGATTTTCTCCACAATAATTATTTTCTACTAATAAATGTTGATCCAATTTTAAGTGGATTTACTCATGCACTCTCCCAAGAACTTGTTTAATTAATTTTGGTATTGGTATTGAGAATAATTATGAGATGGGATAAATAAATGTAAAATGGAGAAAATCAAAGAAAATGGTATAATAGAAACTTTTGTGTCAAACTATCTTGTCCTTGCAATTTCTCTAAAATGGACATGTATTTTGAAACGGATGGAGTATATGTTAGACAAACCCAATAAAAAACAATTTTTTTCATATAACTATGAGCTGATTTCGTAAGCTAGCTATAAAATAAGTAAGTAAATATCGAAAGCTTGATTGACTGACTGATTGATTGAGAGTTTGAGAGATGAAATAACGTACTCAGTGCCTTTCTGCCTGAGAATCCGAAACTGCTCAGGGGAGAGAATAGCTTGCCATTCTTCCTCCGATTTCTGGACCGAGCCAGGAGTAGATGCAGCAGACATGGCGACAATTCCACCGCGGAAACCACGCTTCGACTGACGAATGGAAATGGTGGGGAGAGAGTTGAAGAGAAAAGTAGGGTTAGAACGAATTGAGGAAATGGGTTTGGTGACGTTGAAAGAAGACAGATGTGTTATTCTTAGGATATTCACCGTCATCTTGTGTTCATCAAGGTGTGCGTGTATACTCGCGCAACCAATATGTACCAACTGCTCCTTTGGATAATATATAAATAGTTAAATATCTTTTTTATATTTATAAATATACCAACTTTTTATCTCCGTAAATATTTATGTTTCTGCCAACTGAATTATGTTAACGGGGACTGTTAAAACTTCATCTATAGAAAGATAATCAGAAAAATGGGTACATGAGTGTCTATCTTTTCGCTAGCATATATAAAGAGGATAAGACTTTTGGATGACTTTTTTATTATTTCAATTATACCTTTAAATGAATTTTTCTATATAAATGTTATATTATCGGTGTTATTAAAAAAGATAAAAATTTATATTATATTTGTTAAATTATTGATGTCATTGAAAAAAGATAAACATGATTTGTTGGGTTAGTAATAATTTGAAAGTTACAAAAATTTGTATTTATAATTTTAATCAAAATCAAATTTTCATATAAAATATAGTTCATAATTTACACGCGTTAGAGCAATAAAAAAAAACGGAAAGACGAACATAATAATAAGAATAATCTCATTGTAATATAACAATATCTTATTTAAAAAAAGAGAAAATTTGTGTTTGTCGAGGAGAGCTTATTTTGATTTACTTAACAAAATTATGAATAGATACAAAAATATAAATAAACAATTAACCACGGTATAAACACAACATTTATTATTTTTTTCCACTAACATACCCTTATTTATTGCATTTCAATCATCTATAACTATTTCAGTATCCATAATTAATAAGGGTTTTTAGTAAATGATACACATTTTGTCATTAAAATCAACATTATTAATCATCTCTATCTATACTACGGTACCATTTGGCCCGATTTTTTTCTACTTCTCTACAATTTTAAGGAGAAGGTAGGCCAAACAGGATATCTATTAAGTACTTACTAAAAAAAGTACTTTTTTTAGAATGCATAAAATTGAATGGAATGAGCTTTGATCAAAAGTTGTTTAAAAGAACTTTAGAACTACTTACCATGGCAAGCTTGAATTCTTCTCCATTCATATATCCTCTTCGATTCACGCGGGCACCATTTCTTTTATTTTTTAATATTATATTTCATTTTTTCTTCCATTTCATTTTATTCATGTTGGGCATCTTTACTCCATTTATGTCTAATATATATATATATATATATATATATATATATAAAGAGAATATTTAGTTATAAGAATGTTCTATTGCGGGTGTCATTCAAAAAGATAAGAATTTATACTATATTATATTTGTTACATCATATGTATCATTGGAAAAAAATATTTATAGTTTGTTACAATATGAAAGTGCAATATATATATACACACACTATAGATATATTCTTCAGCTCCACAAAAAATATTTTAAACATTTTTTCCCTTCAAAAAATATTTTAAACATTTTTTTATTTATTATGTTAATTCATAATAAATTCAAAGTTTTGTACAATATTTTGTCAAACGACTTTTAATTTAAAAATATCTTTAAAACTAAACAAAATAAACTAACCAAACAACTTTCAATATAAATAGCATGTATAACAAATAGATAAGAGTAAATTCAAATATTCAAACAAAATGTAACAAATTGTATATGTCTGAATTTTTTCCTTATCATTTAAAAAAGATAATGGATGAAAGTTGTAAGACCCCGATCTCCGAGACTACCAATTACGTGATAAATCATGCAACACAACTAATCGGAATCTAACAAATCACCAATTAAGTCATACAACATTCTCATAATGAAAATCTCATCAACAATCATCACAGCACAGGGAAAATAAAACATCTCAACATAATAATCATCTCGGATCTCCACATCAATATCTCAAATAAATACATTCTCATAAAATTCAACAAGTAAAATAAATCCCGGACTACTAGATCAGAGAACCTAATCTAGACATCCTCGAAAATAAAAGTGACAAAAACGGAGAATAGGCGTGACGTCATCCTCAGCATAACTCACCGAGCACTAATCCTCAACCTGCAAGTCTACATCCACGAGGGTTGAACTCACGGATGAGGCGACAATAAAGCCACTAGAGTGCAAAATATACATTCAACAAAAGGATATAATAAATGTGTGTAAGTTTCAGACAAAAACATCACTTAACATTTAAATAATCATCAATACTAATGTTTGGTTATAACTCATGCATAATTCATAAATCATAGCATACCATCATCATTATATAAATACCAACTTAATTATACATCGTCAATAATTAAATCATCATTTCAATTATAAAATCACCAACAACACAATTATGAATCATTCCATAATTTTCACACACCAACAATTAACATTTACCACATAAATGCACAAGTTCACACCAAAACATTACCAAACACGACTCATGTGTATGTAATGCGTCTAACACGACTCTACATATATGTGGTACCATCGTGACCTTAAAGTCACGGCCCCATAAATAGTGATCATAAATCACCCACCTATAAATCTTGATCTTAAATCAAGCACCTATGAATCTTGATCTTAAATCAAGCACCGATCGACTGACATTGAATGCATGGATGTTCACGTATGGACTTGACAATGCACACAACTATAAATCATGATCTTAAATCATGCAGCTATCACGGCTATCAATTGCATTATCAAATCAACACATCCACATATTCATGTTAACACTAAATCATCATTTAATTCACCACATCACCATTTAAATCACAACCATAATGCATTAAGTCACATTCAGCATCATTCACTTCATATCAATGCATTTCACCAAGTTTAATCACAAACACGTCATTCTTGCATTTATTCACCATAAATCACATAATCCACATTTCATGAATAAATAAAGCAAGGTTACCTCAACCTATTACTACACCACATTATATTCATGATTCAACTTCATTCATACTACTATAACGGATTATTAAGTCAATTTCGACAATTATCAAGTTTCATAAATTACAAAGCTCGTCTCAAAATCAAACTTTAAAATCAACTCATCGCAAGCAATTGTTATCCATCAACAAAAGGTCTAAACAATAGCAAAACAACATAAAAGGAATGTCCGGGGAAGTCTGGAAACATTCCCCAAGGACCAAAACGCACAGAACAACACTTGATGTATCTGTCATGGTCGCTCAACGACCAGGGACTTCGCTTAGTGAAGTCCTGTTTTCTGGGCAACTAGAAAACAAGGTATTCACTACGGGAAAACCCCAATTTCCACAAAAAAAATCTCATTTTTCATCCCAATTGACCCAAAATCATTTTACAAACAATACTCATGATCAATACACTTAAATTGAACAATGGATACACAGTGTAACATCAAATTGACATGAATTCTCAAGATTTTTCGGTTAATTTCAAAGTTCGTCTCAAAAGTCCATTTTCACCAACAACTTAACAAATAAGTTTGTATAACAACATCAACAATATTTCATTCAACATCACCATAATCACATATTCAAACTATTGCAACAACAACTTATTCATTTAAGCAACAACTTATTCATTTTAACTTGATTAAGCCATTTTAGCAAAACATCAACACCAACAACAACTTAATTTTCATCAAAGCCACACAACCAACATAATATTTTCATACTTTTCATCATATGGCAGTAACTTAGTCAAAACAGTAGCAACTTAATCAAATTCCCTTAATTAATCAGTTTTCCCAAAATCACTTAAATCACAACTTATTTAACATAACTTCATGATTTCTCAAACAAAACACATACCCATACTCATAATCAACTTCATAATCAACAAACATCATTCAATTGTCATGTTAATCATCAAGATCATCAAAACTCACAAAGTTATCAATTAATCATAACAAAACATGAATTTTGACATGAAGAAAATGCAATTTCATCAATGTTTAACATGCTTAATTTAATCAACAAAAAGAAGCACGAAATTCACCAAAGTCAGCGGCAATCAATATGCAATTAATCATAATCTAAAATATTCAAACCTCATAATTGCTTATTAAACTCATTTGGTAAAAGTAATTTCCCCTCTTACCTTAATTCTTCACTTCTCTTGCTACTTTTAGTTCCCCTCTTTCCCTTGAGCTCTTCTAGTTTCCTCTTCTCAAAGTCTGTCCTATCTTTATTCTCTCACTTGCCTCTCAAAATTTTGTGTTAGAATGTTTAACCTAGTTCACCAATACTCACTATTAGTCTATTTATAATGTGGTTTTAGGGTTACTCCCAATAATGGGTCTAGTCTCAATTAACTCACGATTATTTTCTCTACACTTTTACTTCATTTAAACCCCATATTAATTATACACCACTATTCTCTAAAATTCAAATTACTAGTTCTAGCATAATTACAAAAATGTCACTCAAGCACTAATAATTCCACTAACCCACCAATCACACACAGAAAATCAATTAACAAATATAATTAAATGAATAATACTAATTAACAATAACCGATAAATCTAATGCTAAAAATCGGGTTGTTACAAAAGTGAATTCAAATATTTAAAAAAGCGTAACAAACACAATTTTGTTGTTACTACATAAAATATATCGTGTAACAAACACGATATGAGTATATGTCCAGTTTTTTCCTTTATACTTAAAAAAAGTGTAACAAACTAGATCAAGTATATGTCACTATAAATATAATAAATAAGAAAATGATTGTTATTTTATTTTGATTTTATATACAGACAAACCAAAATACGTTGAGTTGATAAATAATTTCGTTATATGCTTTGACAATAATTTATAGATAAATCGATGTATGAATAATTTCCATTAATATTTAAAAATTTAAAAATTGTAATCAAAATTATTTAAACAAACATACAAAAATATACACACACTTTAGTGGGCTAAAAAGAGCGGTCAGACGATGCTCGTCTTTCCGCCAGTTATATATAAAGAAAATATGATGTTTTGGTTTGTTTTTTTCTCTTTTCAATTATACCCTTAAACAAATTTGAATATAAGAATATTATTTTGTTGTTGTCATTCAAAAAGATAAGAATGTAAATTATATTTGTTATATTTTTTTTAAAGATATTATATTTGTTATACTATTAGTATCATTAAAAAATAAAAGTATAGTTTGTTACGATATGAAAATGTAAAATATTTTATTATATATTCTTATAATTTTAATTGAAATCATAATAATCATAATCAAAATTTCACATAAACCAACCTTCATAATTTATAGGCATTAAGAGACAAAAACGTTAGTTTTCACAATAATTTTGTAAAACTCAAATAGGAACGGTGGGAGTAATAGTAAAAAAGAAAAGTGTAAAATAAAATAGGATTGGAAGTTGGAACTTGGTCCAAGCAAGGACGGAGAGAGTTGTTGAATGATATGAATGGGAATGGGTCGGTGATGTAGGCGTGTGGAGAAAACGCGAAGCATTACCATACCAAACCAACCATATTGTTATGTTTGTTTCTGATACCTGTTCCACTTTTTGTCTGGTCAAATAAAATACGCCGTACCCATCCATAAATTATTACTCCTACTACTATACTATTCCTTGCATTCTTAATTCATTCCCCATTCCTATTTGCATCCGATCACACTCATTCCCTTGCAATCTCAATGGCGGCCGCAGGTGGTGCATCCTCCTCCACCGCCACTCTTCGCTCCTCCGTCAAATTCTCCCCTGCTCAATTTCCCAATTCCACATTCTCTCCCCATCGACTCTCTTTTAACACCCCCAAAATTCCCAAATGCACCCTTCGTTCTGATAATCCCCTTCCTCAAAACGTCATCGTTTCCAAACCTTCTCCTCTCGAGCTCCTCAAAATCTCTTCAGCTGACAGTAAGAAATCATCAAATCTCACATCTTTCTATTTAATTCAATTTAAAAAAACTTTGTCATATTTATATTATGTTATAGGGTGTTGAGCTGAATATTTTCGGTTTTTGTTTGTTTTAGGATATACAAAGGAGAAAAGCAGCATAATTGTGATTGGACTCAACGTTCACACTGCTCCAGTTGAGATGCGTGAGAAGCTTGCAATTCCAGAAGCACAGTGGCCTCAAGTTATTCAAGAGCTTTGTGCTCTTAATCACATAGAAGAAGCTGCTGTTCTCAGCACTTGCAATCGAATAGAGATATATCTTGTTGCTCTCTCTCAACACCGCGCAGTCAGAGAAGTCACTGATTGGATCTCCAAGGTATTCATATTATATATCTCCATCCTGCTTCATTCTGTTCTATATTAATATTAATTTAATATATGTTTAAGAGTTTAATTTTCATACACAGTCAGTTGTTCTACACCGTTAGCACATATCACAACCATTATATTGTGACTATGATTTCAGAACTAGTTAGGAGAAAAGTCAACCATTTTTCATGAATTGTTGGTTATGTTTGATTGACAGTATAAAAACTCTTTACACTCAAGATGTATATGAATTAACTCATTGTTTTATGAATTTTGCAGTTAAGTGGGGTTTCAATATCTGAGATTTGTAAGCATCAGATCTTGTTATATAATAAGGATGCTACACAGCATCTTTTTGAAGTAGCTGCTGGTCTTGACTCCCTTGTTCTTGGGGAAGGTCAAATTCTTTCTCAGGTTAAGCAAGTTGTTAAATCTGGACAAGGGGTACCCGGTTTTGATAGGAAAATCAGTGGTTTGTTCAAGCAGGCTATCTCTGTTGGAAAACGGGTTCGAACAGAGACTAACATTTCGTCTGGGTCGGTTTCTGTTAGTTCAGCTGCTGTGGAGTTGGCGCTTATGAAGCGTTCGGAGTCTTCTTTTGGTGATGCTAGGGTGTTGGTAATTGGGGCGGGGAAGATGGGGAAGCTAGTGATTAAACATTTGGTTGCTAAAGGGTGTCGAAAAATGGTGGTTGTTAATAGAACTGAAGAGAAAGTCAATGCAATTAGGGAAGAGTTGAAAGATGTTGACATAGTATATAGACCTCTTTCTGAGATGATGGAATGTGCTGCTGAGGCTGATGTGATCTTCACCGGTACTGCATCTGAGTCGCTTTTGTTTTCAAAAGAGAACGTGGAGATTCTTCCTCCAGTTGGCCAAGGTGTGAGAAGACGGCTTTTTGTTGATATATCTATTCCTAGGAACGTGGATCCGGGTGTGTCAGAACTGGAGAATGCGCTAGTGTACAATGTGGATGATCTTCGAGAAGTTGTTGATGCTAACAAGGAGGATAGACAACAGAAAGCTACGGAAGCACGGGGAATTATTCAGGAGGAATTGAATACATTTGAGGCGTGGAAAGACTCTCTTGAAACTGTTCCTACTATTAAGAAATTTAGAGCTTATGTTGAAAGGATTAGAGCTTCTGAGCTGGAAAAATGTTTGTCAAAGATGCGTGGTGATGTCTCGAAGGAACAGAAAGAAGCAATGTATGCCCTTAGTATGGGTATTGTGAATAAGCTACTTCATGGTCCTATGCAGCATCTGAGGTGTGATGGGAATGATAATAAAAGTCTTCATGAAGTCCTTGAAAACATGCGTGCTCTCAACAGAATGTATGATCTTGAGACAGAAATATCATTGATGGAAGAAAAGATCAGAGTCAAGATGGGAAAGGCTAAGAAGTAAAGTAGTAAACTACTCTTCTTGAAATGTTCATCATTTCATGCCATTCCCATGGTGGCTGCAACTGCAAGCCTCGCCATCTTGTACATTACAATAGTATCTCTTTTAGGCCCTTGGGAGACTCATTTTTTTAATTATCATTTTTTAACATTATACGGAGGGGACTATACATTGGTATCCCCATACTGAATTTAACACGTCAAATTTATGGAGATGAGGTTGATATGGGAGTGTAGTTGTAGATTCACGCTCTGCATGACGAGATGGTTCTTGTATTTTTAATATTTAATTGTTAGCATTGCAATTCGCAAGTGCTGATTTTTTGCAAGTGCTGATTTTTAATATTAGTCTGAAATGATGTTTTGAAGTATATGTATCTGGTTTTAATATCTTTTCTGTCAATCCTTTGGTATGATTTGCCTTGCTAAATTGGATGGTTAGACAACCACAACTTGTCTAATTGTTTCAGGAGACTTTTGCGGTAAATGCAAGAGTGGAAGAAGGGGCTCTTATAATCATAAATTTAAGTATGTGAGCTTCATTTCATTCTTGCATAATCTGTTTTTATTTATCATACAAATCATCGTTCTCAACTTAATTCCGGGTGTGACTTGGAACAAAATGTAAACTATAACCTTGAAAGAACTAAAAAATTGTAAAGGGACATTATCCATGTGCAACACGCGCTTACCCCTCTCCATGCTTGAGGGAAGATATACTATACTGGTTCAAACCAACGACAACAAATTTTCTTTTGAATCCCTTTGGTGTTTCGAAAATTTGAGATTAGTTATCTACCCATGGCGCTCATTTAGTTAGCGTCAAACGATAGACATGAGACAAAACCATGCCCTGGCCATAACAAGTTTCAATATTGGCCAATCCATCAACATTAGATCAATTTCTCTCTACCATGGTCAAAGGCATCTTTAGCAAAAACGGTCACGTGGATTCACAAGTAACGGAGAACTATTCAATTGTACATCTGCAACAACAACTTAATGATTTCCCGTTGTTTATTGAAGAGGGCGTTTTAGGGTCCGTTTGGTTCGAGAGTTTTGGAGAGGGAATATTTTAAATTTGATGTGTTTTGTTCGATTTATAGAAGGGGAGGAGAGGGGAGAGGATCTCTTTAAAATTTTATTGCATTGCCAAAATTATCCTTAAATTAATTTAAAATCTCAATATTAACCTTGTAACAACTTTTATTATATTATTAGGTTATATTATCTTTGTAACAACATTATTAAAAAATATATATATTATTCTTGTAACAACTTTTATTATTATATTATCCTTATAACAACTTTTTTTTAGATTGTAACAACTTTTATTATTATGTTATCTATCACTCTTATTTGTTACATGTAAAAACCATTATTCCAACCCTACTACTATTTTGTTGCCGCCAACCACTGCTTCATACCTCCTCTAACGTGAACTGTGAATAATCCATTATCACATCGTCTACATCATGTTATCAATTATATCGTTATTGTTTCGTCGGTCTATGAAATCGTAAAAACAATTTTCGTATATTTAATTAAGTTTAAGGATAAAACAGTAAATTAATTTTAAAATCTCTCTCCTCCCTTTGTGAACCAAACACATTTTTAATTAAAATCTTTCACCTCCCATCTTTTGAACCAAACATGTATTTAATTAAAATATCTCCCCTTCCATCCAATCCACTCCCCTTCCCTCCGTTAAAATCCCTCCCCTCCCCTCCGATAAATCAAACAGACCCTTAAAGAGTTGAGAAATGTGCTCTGCCGGCAATTGATTATCAAGAGTTGTCTACCTACCATGAAATATTTTCATATATCCCTATGATAGACCAGTTTGATGCTAACTCGATCCACAACCCATTGCCTTTGACAATCTTTCATGTCACTGGTAAATTGAATAAATTGTCAAAACTCAAAACACTATTGCTTATTAAAATTTCCTTCACAAGTTTATTAGTCTAATGTAATGCAGCGTCTAAATATCAAAATTTTGAATAAAAGATTCCACAATAAAAAATATGTATTTAAATGAAAGAATTAACAGTAGATTCCTTAATAATAGATTAATGAAAGAATTCAATGTTAACATTTGACAAAGCCTTATGAAGAAATGTACTTGAAAGTATTAACAAAAAAATATGTATTTAAAAGTCAAAAGAAAGCCGCTTTATAGGCTTCTGCTCGGGAAAATTAGTGGCTTGCTTCTGCATCAAAAGTCAAAGAGCAAAGCCTTTCTTCCATCCAACATCAGCCTTTGACATTTCTATGTACAGCTCTAGATTCTCATATATTGGTCCCATCACTTGGCAGCATGCCCCTCAACATCTCCAGTTTAGAATTTCAGTGTATGGTAAGATATGCATCATTTAACTTGATAGTCTCTCCATTTTCTACAACTTACTAGTTCTTCTAAAACCATCAAGGATCAGTTGAGATAAAATATCAACCCATGTGTCCGGGACACCCGGCAGACACCAATGCATGCAATCCTGACCCCAAATTGCAACTGCATCTTTCCTTCCTAGCCATATGGCTGGATGAGCATCGGCTCTAAACTCACTTAAATGTGTAAAGTCAACCACGTGGATGTCTGTGCCCTGTAATACCTTTTCAATCACAAAATTCATCTGTCTTGCTTCCTTGTTAACTCCGTTGTTCCTGGGTTCAAACCACAAATCAAGCTGTTCAGGTGTTAGTATCCTGTTATTTAGGCCAATGCCTGAAAATGAAAAGGGAAAAGAACAAAATGGAACGAAGTCTACCAGAAATTGAGAAATATTCAAGCCATTAAAAAACATCAAATGCAATCTAGAGTTTGATGTTTATGTGAGATGTTATGCAGGTACATGGCAATAAAATTAGGGAAAATAAGAGGTCAAGTGTTGCAACTCTAGATCAGGAGTCTGGGTGGGAGGAACGAACTGCGAGACATAAGATTGGTAATTTTTAGAAATACACACCTCATTCTCCTCAAGTGGCTTGTTGAACAAGCAGCTACCGTTTTGATTCCAATCTCCACCATAAAAGTGCCTTGGGGATTGTAAACGCCAGAACTTAAGTGTGTTTCTAGGAAATTCTTTTTCTATATATGTGATCATGTTACCAAGAACAACTTTAAGTCCATCTAACATCTCAAGTGGAGGAACTATTGGTTGTCCTGCTTTATAGAAGACAAGAGGTTTCTCCTTTGGGAATTTGTCATGATTCCACCTATTAAAGACAAAATCAAGAATGACTCAGTTTGGATTAACTTCTAGCTTACAAGAACGTTTTAAATGGTTGACAAAAATAACAAGGCAACCTAAAATTAACTCATAGCATGTGTTGTTGCTTTATAAGTAATATCTTTGAGTACTTTCTTTCCAGGGTTTTCATTATAATTACTTACTTGGCTCATTCAACTATTTATCAATGTGTAATTTGGCAGTCAAAACTAAAGCTATTTTTCAAGCGGTACTGGACCATCCAGAAGTTTCAAGATGGAGGAAAAGTTAGAAAGAATTACCAGTGACCAGTATTAAACAGCAGGACATCATAGAAACCTGCAATTTTAGCCCATTCATCTGCAGGAACATCCACGTCAACTCGATGAATACCTTCTGATCCATCTTGCATCCCAGCTTCAGATTGCTTTGGCTGCCACCTTTGTTTAATCAGTAATTAACACATAAGGTTGCCATTTCAAAATTTATAACGAAGAAACAAAGTAAAACACGACAATTAACAAGCACCCAAAAAATAGGAGACACAAGAAAAGGAAATAGGGACGGTTGATTTTATTGATTGTCATCACCATTCCTACTTGTTGTTGATTGAAATTATAGCAAACATTTAGCTGGGAGTCCAATATAATCATTATTATCTAATTCAAAGGTCCCTATCTCATGCCCTGTTAAAATTGCACTTAAAAAACAACTGGTATTGAAACCAAAGGAAAAAGATACCATCTAACATCCATAAACATAGTATAATAACCAAACGAAGTTGATTAATGATTGAAATCCTAAAAGAAAGATGTGTGGGGAGAAAACAGCACTGTTATCTTTGTTCAGATGCATGTTTATACCTTTGTATACTAGATTTTTCTTGGTGGATATGCAGAAAGAACTTAATATGATGCACATAAACTCGGGTAAGTAAACTTGTTAGAACAATGCAGATTGCAGAGCCTAAAGCAGGCATGTCGTATGCATCTGCATGCATGTCTTAGACTTGTTGGGATAAACAACTTAATAAAGCACTTCTAGCATAGACACTTATTATCATATAAATGCTTATTGATACTCATAAGTTATTTATCCCCTAAAAAAAGTTATTTTTATGACAAAAGATAAAATAAACTCAAATTCTTTCATATAACCTAAAGGGTCCGCTCTAAGAACATTTGTTAAGTAAGGTAAAAGCAGGTAGTTTTGTATTGGAAACAACGATTTTTAAACTTCTAAAAATTCAAACTCACCACTTTCCAACACAATATGTCTATTTGTTTCCTTGAGCAATGCCCTAAGGGCACTCACATTTTTCAAGCCTAAAAGCTGTTTTCATAAGATATCCTATAAAACTTACTAAAATAAGCCGAAAACACCTTACGGTCATGTCTGTTATCGTAAGTTCTATTAAACAGTCTCACGATTGTTTGTCACTAAATAAGGTCAAATAACTCAATCCAAGTAGGCTTTGAATCACATATCATTTACTTACATTTCAGTCACATATCCAATACAATCAAATTACAAAATTCTGAACTTAAAATCGAAAAACAAAAAGTTGATGAATGAGAATGTTACTTGTATTTGGAGAGCAAAACTGCACGATGATAAGCAACAGTAACATTAAATTTAGGAAAATAAGCACCCCTCCAAGCACCCTTCTTTTTCCATTTACGTGCACCCTCATCAGCAACCCTAAGAATACACAAAAAAGAAACCAAAAAATTCTCATTGAGCGAATCCCCAACAAACCCAACATTCTTATTTCTCATCAAACCCAAAAACCGAAACGGGTCGATCCGATTCAAATCGCAGCCACGTGGAACCCATTTCCATGAATTGATCAAGCTCAGATTTTGCCGTTGGTTTCTGATGCAATTCCATGCGTTTCGATGAAAGGGACATGTGTCATCGTAGAGTGGGATGTGATTGGGATCGAAGACCCAGGTACCGCTGAAGAGGTTGCAGGTGGAGATTGTGAGTGATTGTGGGGTTGAAGAAGAAGAAGGTGTTTTGAGAGAGATGAATGAAGAGAAATAATAGAGAGATGCAAGTGTTAGTATGATGAGGAAAGGGAATAGATGTGAAGGTAGCTTTGGGGACATTCTTGTAATGCTGTGATTGAATCCATGCCCACTCTAAGATCAGTTAAGGCTAAAGAAAGGGGTGAAAATATTTCTTCTTCTTTTTCCTTTTTATTTTTGTCAAAATTACATTTCTAGTCATTTTAAGTTATCTATTTTTTTTATGACAAGAAGTTATCTATTTTTATTAAAAAGGTTTTTGAGTTTTTTTTTTGTCTCACTAGTTTTTAAATTTTAAATACTTGTTTGGATCATATGAGTTTGGTTAAACTATGATGTAAAAGTTATATTTAAAGTTTCAATTGAATCATGTGGCATCCTAATTTTGTCACTTAAGATAATATTAAACATACACTTAGAATCTCTTTATATATGCGAATTAATCTTTTTTAGAATTTATAATGCAAAAATATTCATGTAGTTGTTACATATTTTGTGTTGATTAAACGATGTTGAGGTAGTTTGTTAATATTTTTACGTGATAAAAGTGTAATCGATATTACTGTGACAAAATCGTATCATAGAAGTTCTTTAAGATATATTTTAAATAGAGGAAAAAATACACTTTCTCCCCAGCTATAAATCACAATTTTTTCCTGAATACATTAATGTATTGTAATACTTTTTTAGTGATAGATCTCCCTTCCTTAAAACATGCAACTAGTGTTTGAGTTAAAAAATGATTCACCAGACTCTTAAAAAAATGTGACAAAAAGTACATAGACATCCGATCATATTTAAACACATAAATAATTGGGTGTCGTGCTCTTTGGCGATGGAGGAATGAGGAGAATCATAATGATAGTTTTGTTAGACCTCGATGTTCTTTGAGGGAGGTCATGCAGTTAATGAAATGTTATTTGCATGCCAAAGACATGAATGGGAAGGTGCATCCTCCCAAAAGATATGTGATTTACATAAGTTGGAATCCTCCTTCAAGTGGGTGGGTCGAGTTAAACATAGATGGTGCTAGTAAGAATGAGATTCACGTAGGATTTGATGGCTTTATAAGAGACGATGCTGGCATAAGGGGTAGGCAAGCCAGGCCTTTTCCTAGCGCCTAAAAAAATTGTGTTTACCTATTATACCAGCTGGTACTGTTGATGTTATTGTGGCCATTACTTTTTGTTCCTTTAGAAGGAGGGTGAAGGATTGTAGTTGGTGTGGAGGTTTTTCGAAATTCATAAGAAGGTTCAATGCCTATACATCAGAGTTGCAAGGAAAGTTTGAAGGCTTAAGGTTTGCACATGACAAGGGTTACAAGAAGGTTAAGTTGCATTTCGATGCTCAAACAATGGTTAATAACATTATGGGCTCCACTTCATTTACCCCAGAGGATGCGGATTTGGTGCATCACAATCACCGGTTGATGCAAATGGATTGGAAGACGAAAGTTTGTCCTTCGCTTCACAAAGTTAATGTATGTCTAGTTGTCTTTGACTAAATTAGGTTATCATTGCAAGCATGAGTGATTTATTGTTAACAATGACTTGCTCAAATTAGTTCTTTGCTTTTTTCTTTAGATCTTATTGGCATCTACCTTATGGTCAATCTCTTTGTAGCTTGTTTTGTTGGGCGTCCTCTTGCCTGAAAATTAAAAAATCTCAATAATTATGAATATGTTTTATAGACTAATATGATAAAGTGACACAATCATGCAATATAATTGAATTCACGTATTAAACATTTTTTTTAAAAAACGTATAGAATTTGGATTTAATTCATATTTATTTGTACTTGCAGAGAGTACGGTATCGAAACTAGGGTTTAGTCTATGATTGTGATGCCTTGAGAATGCATCTCAAGTGGGTATTTATAGCCCTATGTGGGCTTGGTTTACCGTGGCTTTGCCTCCCAAGTGGCTTGGGCCCAAAGCCACACTTTAAGTGGTCTGGAGCGCTCTAGAGGCGGTGCTCCTTGTGGGCTTCGCCTAAGGCCTAGCTGGGCCTTATAGAGGGCGCTGAGCCCTTGCTAGAAGGCGTCAAGCCCTTCTGGAGGGCTTTGTGCCCTTAATGATAAGATTGATAGTCCACATCCCAACAAGCACGAGCTTTGGGACAATGTGAAGTGATTAACTGTCCGTCCTGGTTTGGTTTTTGCAACGTAGCGGGTGCTGGACTCCGAGGGGCGGGGTTATTGCCCAAGGTCCATGCAGGGCGCCAACCCAACATGTTTGCGGGTACTAGCCCGACTCGTGGGTGGGTGCCAGCCCAACATTTTGATGACATAATGGCGATGATGATAAAATGGCGATCATGCTCTGTGTACCTTTTTGGATGACCTATAGCCCAACAAGCACGAGCCGTTGGGACGAGGCGAAGTGTTTTGACAGTGAGGCGTCGTAGCCCAACGTGCGTCATGCTAGAGTGAGGGCGATGTGGATTCAGGCGGGATGAGGTGAAAGGCGTGACCTTTATTGGTTTTCGCGGATTCGATTTGGACGGCTGAGATTCAACCACTGTTCACTTGTCGTGACGTGTCGTAATCTGGTCACCCTCGGAAGTTGTGTCCCAATTAGTGTTGGCTTTGCGGTTTTCGAGGCTCTATTTACGACATAACCCACTGTCCTTCCTTTATTCATTTCAACCTTTCTGCCTTCAACTCTTTCCATATCTCTCTGTCTTCGACTCTCTTGCGGGAACGTTGCTTTGGTGATTCCCTTCGTGTTACGATTACGTCCGGCCTTTCCTTCTCCTGTGAAGCTTCCTTCAACAGGTATTTGTCTATATTAGCTTTTCTGCTTTGTGCTTTCGTTATGGTTTTGCTTAGGGAGTGTGATGGCACGGGTCGGGTAGTTGAGCCTGTGACTGAGGATGAGAGGAGGAGGTTATGGAGGGATAACATTAAGCATGCCAAAAGGCCAGATGGGTCAATCAATTGGGTAATGTTTGAGGAGGGGTATTACGACCATTCAGTTATGGCGCTCTTTTCTAGCGATTCTGAGAGTGAGAGTGAGGACAGTAGTGCATCTTCTGATTGCATTTTACTTTATTCTTCCCCAGGGCCTCTGTTTAGAAGGGGGATTTGTTATTCTATGTCGCCCAGTGGCTCAGATGGGGAGGCGTTCGCGGAGGACGTTATGGCCGCTGAGAGCTATTACACCACGGAGAAACGCGTTGCGTTTTTTCGGAGCAAGCTCTGCGTCTCGTCCACGGGAAACGAGAAAGACGTGGTTTTGGAGCCATGTCGTCCTGGCGAGAAGGTGTGTCTTCGCCGCCCCAAGGGAGTGAAGGACGAGATCTTCCACATGTATCGGCGGTATTCGAGGATCTTGGAGTAAGGTATCCGTTCACTCTTTTTGAAGTGGACGTATTAAGGACTCTCAACGTGGCGCCGTCTTAGTTGCAGCCAAATAGCTGGGCATTTATCAGGGCATTTGAAATTTTGTGTGAGGGGTTGGGTTTCCAGCCTTCCCTTGGCGTGTTCTTCACCTTTTATGGGACAAAGGGGGTGAGTAAGCTATCTTGGGTGTCTATAAATGCGCATCCGAACAGGCGATTGTTTCCATCGTATGCTTCTCATTACAAAAACTGGAGGGAGACTTTCTTGAGGACAAGGGGGCTAAAGGGTGCAAGGCGACTGCCGCAAAGGTGGATGGCGAGTTAAAGTTTCCCCTTTACTGGACGAGTAACCCTGCTTCGGTGACATGATATGACTATGGGAAGCTTAATGATTATGAGAAAGGTGTGGTGGTTTTCTTGGAAAAAATGTTCCCTTTGAATATTAGAGATTTATTGAACAAGGATGGGGACCTCGAATCTTTGGAGTCTTATCTACGTGAGTCTTTGGAGTCTTTGTCATACTTGTATTCGTGTGTTTTTGTGTTGAGTTTTTATTGACGTTGTTCTTGTTTCTGTGTGTCGTTGCTTTTGTTGTTGCAGAGCCTATGGTGCCCATGTATGGTGCTGAGAGGAAGAAATACTTGGAGGAGTTGAAGGCCAAAAAAGCTGCAGGGGGACTCGTCGCCAGCGATCCATCTGGCGTTATCCTGAGGAAGACAAAAAGGAAAGTTGACTTAACGTCAAACCCGGATGGCGGCGAGGTTGTGGCGGCGTTATTGCCAAAGAAAGCAAAGATGACGAAGGCGGCGCCGACCCAGGATGCCAGGAGTGACACGGGCGAGTCATTATGGGATAGCGGCTTCGATTTTGAAGCGTATGTGAAGAGCAAGATGAGCTTATACCCAGCTGACGTGGAGGCCGGGCGACAGGGCACTTTTCCTCTGATGATGAGGGATGTGGGTGTGCACTGTCTGCGCTCTGTTGTTATGCTGGATGCAATAGGGGAGAAGTATAAGCTAGAGATGGCGCCATTGCAGGAGAAAGTCTCGAAGCTGGAAGAGGAAGTGAAGGCGGCGGAGCGGGCGAGGGAGGATGCCGTGAAGGAGGCAACAGACTCCCTCAAGTGTGACTATGAAGGGAAAATTGACCAGTTGAAGTCGGAGTTGGATAGGCTTGATAAGGAAGTAAAACGCCTTCAGGCAAACGCAGAGGAAGATCTGAAGAGGGTCGCTCAGCTGGAGGGGAAAATGGAGGAGGCCAAATTCGAGGCGGCTGAGAGTTTTGATCGAGGCTTTGAGCGTGCCAAAG
The DNA here is from genome assembly GCA_018208015.1 of Medicago ruthenica. Classification (NCBI taxonomy): domain Eukaryota; kingdom Viridiplantae; phylum Streptophyta; class Magnoliopsida; order Fabales; family Fabaceae; genus Medicago; species Medicago ruthenica. Next base: position 74,506,810 of record CM031374.1, read on the forward strand.
AACAAATAGCCCTGCTGTTTCCTGACGTAGATCTGGGCGACCTAGATCCTTTTAAGATAGTGCAGGACGGCGCCTTGGTGGACGAGCCCTAGGCCTTATTTGTTTAACTTTATTTAGCAGTTTGTTTGTTCGCATTTGTAATGGTCCTTTTGGAACACCTGACAGTGCCTATTTGAATTTTAATGTTATGCTCTTTTCTTTATCAGATTTTTGCTTTAAGTTTTTTAGCTGATTGTTGTGCGGTTGTTGGCCTTCTTGATGAGGCGATTTGTTTAATGTGAGCAGTCGTTAACATTTATCGTTTTCGTTAGGAAGTGGCCTAAAGCCTGTTATGCTTTTTGACGCGTGGAACGTGGGCGGCCTGGGGCCCCTGTAGGATTCGAACATTTGCGACCTCGAGCCACTGTGGGGTTACGCTTTTCGTAGTAGGCGACCTAGAGCCCCTGTGGGGTTATGATTTTAACTGTAGATGACCTAGAGCCCCTGTGGGGTTAGGATTTTTGTAGTAAGCGACCTAGAGCCCCTGTGGGGTTAGGATTTTAACTGTAGATAACCTAGATCCCCTGTGGGGTTAGGATTTTCGTAGTAGGCGACCTAGAGACCCTATGAGGTTAGGATTTTCGTAGTTGCCGACCTAGAGCCCCTGTGGGGTTAGGATTTACGTAGTAGATGACCTAGAGCCCCTGTGGGGTTAGGATTTTAACTGTAGATTGTAAATGAGCATAAGTATTTCTATAGAAGAGTCGAAACAAAAGCCAATTTTTGAAGAGAGTAGGGTGCCTCGTTAAAAACCCTTGCCCTTGCAGGGGAAAAGAGTGCCCCTCCCCTTTTATTGAAATGTAGGTAAAATGTCAATGATAGCTGGTGGCGGCCTCATTGGATAGCTCGTCTTTATTCTGAGAGAAATGAAAAAACAGAAAAGAAAATAATGAATACTAATGGAAACTTCAACTGTAGTAGTGGCGCAGGTTGACCGCGTTCCAGGTTCATGGAACTGGGTCTCCATTTAGTTCCTCGAGTTTGTATGCTCCATGGGAGAGCTTTTCCTTCACCCTGTATGGGCCTTCCCAATTCTGGTGGACGCGACGACTTGCCGGAGCACAAGGTCGCCACTCTCCATGTCTCTTGGTATCACTTTGGAATTGTAGCGGCGAGCTGCCCTCTGCTTGGCGGCGAACTCCTGTATGTGTGCGGCCTCGCGTACTTCGTCGATCATGTCCATGGCGCAACGTAGGCCTGTCTCATTAGCTTTGACAAAGAAATCAAGTGAGTTAGGAAAAATAGTAGTATTGACGCGTAGAAGAGTTGCTAAGCTTTTAGGGGTTCTGCAAGCATAAAAAAGGTCAGTGGAAAACAAAAAACGTAAGTACCCTCTTCAGAAAAGTTGTCTAGGCGCCAAGTTGGCGTGTCGATTTCCACTGGGAGCATGGCATCGGCGCCGTAGACCATGGTGAATGGTGCCTTCTTCGCTGTCGAGTGTGGTGTTGTGTGGTAGAACCAGAGAACCTGTGCTTATGGATTTTTTCTTTTCACTGTGAGAAAATGTGGCATGTAGTGGTGACAAGGTTTCTTGTATAACAGTTCTGTTGTTTCCAGGTCTTTTGGTGCTGGCGAGTTTGGATAGAAGGTCTGCTTTGGAATTCTGCTCTCGGGGGACGTAGATTGCCTTGAAGTACTTAAACTGGCCAGCCAACTCTTGAACTTTGCCAGGTATTTTGTGAGTTGTGCATCCTTCGCTTGGTATTCTCCGGTAATCTGGCTTGTGACCAGCTGGGATTCGCTCCTTGCCCTGAGATTCTCAGGGCCCATTTCCTGTGCTAAAGTCATCCCTGCTATAAGGGCCTCATATTTCGCCTGGTTATTGCTTGCCTTAAATTCGAAGTGGAGTGATTGTTCGATGAGGAGATTACCTGGTCCTTCCAATACTATACATGCGCCGCTACCTTTGAGATTAGAAGATTCGTCGACTGAGAGGAGCCATACGTGAGGAACGGGGTCGCCGATGGGCGACGTGAACTCCACTAAGAAGTCAGCTAGGACTTAGGATTTGATGCTGCCACGAGGGAGGTACTGGACGTCGTATTCTGATAGCTCAACGACCCATGCTACCATGCGCCCGACGAGGTCGGGTTTCGTGAGGACTTGCTTGATTGGATAGTTCGACTTAACGACGATCCTGTGCCCTTGGAAGTAAGGGCGTAGCTTGCGCGCCGTGGTGAAGACGGCCAGGGCCAAGCGTTCGATCTTCTGATATCTAAGTTCTGCTCCTTTGAATACTTTGCTGACGAAGTGCACCGGTGTCGCGTCGAATTTCGGATGTCAAGCTATTGACTAGCATTGAATCACTAAATTTAAATCACGACTGAACTTTTAATTTTTCGGGGAAAAAGGAAAAAAGTTCTAAATTACCTTGAAAAGAGATTTTAGGTTCGAAAGTCGATTATGCGAGGGGAAGGTATTAGCACCCCTCACATCCGTTGTACTCAACGGGAACCTCTTAGTTGGCTTAGGCTTAAAATGTTTTTTGACGTTTTGCTTGCATGCTTAATCATATATATACATGTAAATGAACAAGTAAATAAAATGTGAGGTGAAGAAAGAGATAATAACAAACGAAATAGAAAAAAAAGAAAAAAAAGATTTTTAAATAACGGGCTTGACAAGACGTCGATCTTGCTCCTACGTATCTCCCGGTAGTCGGAGAATTCAAAGCTTACGTAGTTCTTGAAAAGAATTGTTTGAAAACGCACAAAGGCGTAAAAAGCTTAAAAAGGTGAAAGACAGACGCTAAGGCGATAAACTCGCGCAAATCGTAAATATTTAAGGAAAAAGACAGACGCACAGAGGCGTAAAATGTTTGAAAATAAAGACGAACGCACGGAGGCGTACAAAAACTTAAAAATAAAATAAACGCACGGAGGCGTTAAATTCACGCAAGGCGTAAATGTTTTAAAATTAACGCGCACAGGCGCGAAAGGTTTGGATTGACCACAAGGGCCAAGATTGGTGAGTTGGATTCATTTTGAAAATAGAATGACGATTGTCCGAGCAACGAGACATACGTCAAGTGTTCGTACAATCGGGGAAAGGAGAGACATACGTCAAACCACCCCTTTTTCATTCAAGTTTTGCTTAAAACGTATTTTTTGGGAAGCTAGAAAAGAATGACGATCGTCTAAGCAACGAGACATACGTCAAGTGTTTATTCGATCGAGGAAAGGAGAGACATACGTCAAACCACCCTTTTTCATTCAAGTGTCGCTTGAATTTTAAGAAAAATGTAAACTAAGAAAAAACGCTCGTTTTTTAGAACTTAAATAAAATAAAAGGAAAGAAATTGTTCAAATTAGTTGTTGCAACCAAAATGAACAAGTTTGTTACTTGATTAAAAAGAAAATGTTTTGTGGTTTTGATTTTTTTTACTTGGAGTTAAAAAGAAAATAAGTGCGATGAAATAAGCTAAACGCGAGGAATTAAAAAACGATCGTTGGATTTAAATAAAAAGATTTTTATTTATCATGGATTGAATTATAAAAATAATAAAAGAACAATGCATATTTATATATATGTTCCTAAATGTACATATAAAGAAAAAAATATAAAATGAAATGAACAAAAAGAAATAAAAATAAGAAAATAAATGCATGAGATAAATGATAGGTAAATAAATAAATGAGATGTAAAAAATAATAAAACAATAAAAGGAAATAAATAACAAAAAGAAATAATTAAATTTGCAAAGAAAATAAAAGAAATAAAAATTTGGGAGGTGTAAAAATTAAAGCTGGGGGGTGCTAGAAGCAAAAACTGAATCAGATTTGAAAGAAAAGGCCCAAAAAGCATTGGGCTTTCGTAAATAAATCTGGGCCGTCTGATTAATCAGACGGCCCTGATTAGATCACAGGGTAGAGAAACAAGGGCCGTATGATTTAAAAATCAAAGGCCTGGATTACGTGGGTGTACGCTAACGCGTACACCCTGCTACACAGAATCAGGGAGGGGTATATATACCCTCTCCCCCTTATTTTCCTCATTTTCCTCTTCACTTTCTCTCACTTCTCCCTCTCTCTAGCCTATGGCCGAAATCTGTCTCTCCTCTCTCTCTTACTCTGTTCGCCGGAACAGTGCTCCGGCGTGGTGGCCGGTGGTGGCACCACCGCGCCGGAGAGCCAAAACCTCTTTTTTTCGAAAAATTTTTCCCTTTTCCTACATCCTTTTTGTTTCTAAACTCAAATCCGAACCTAGATTTCTCTAAAAAATCCCCAAACACTCTAGATCTAAGTTTTTAAAACACAAAAAATTTTTTCCTTTTACCTTCTCTTTGTTCTGCGCGTACGGCTTTGTATTCCTTGTGTGCTGTGTGTGTATGGTTCGGTTTATGTGTGGTTCTGCGTGTGTCGTGTGGTATTGTTGGTGATGTGGTACGTGCTTGTGTGCCGTGTGTGTTGGGTCTGTTTTCGTGTTGTTGGGTTAGACCGTGTGTGGGTTTTGTGTTGTGTTGTGGTACTGTGTTATGGTTGGTTGAGTTGAGGGTTTGTGAAGCTTTGCTGGGTTGCTTTTGTGTTTGTGTGCGTGAGTTGATGTTTGGGTGGTGTGGGTTTGCGAAAATGGTTGCTTTGGGTGTGTTATGTTGGTTTGCTTGCTGGTAAGGTTTTTTGTGAGAGTGGGTGTGTGTAGGTGCGAAAATGATTGTTGGAAATGAGGTGTTGCTGTGCGAAAATGATTGTTGGAAAATGTTTGTTAAAAATTTCTTCTCTCAAAATTTTTCTTCTCTGTAAAAATTTTTCTGTTCTAAAATTTCTTCTCTCCTTTTTTTTGTTGATTTGGCTCTGTTAAATAGAGCCAATTTGTGCTGCTTGTCATGGTGTAGAGATAAGCTTGCAAGCTGTTTTTGGATAAAATTTCTGCTAGCATTAAATGAGGGATCAATTTGCTGGATTTTTGCAGGTTTTTGTGATGATGAGAAATTTGTGATGATGAAAACCCAGGCTTTGGGGGCGCGTGAACAGTGCAGCTGGCTGTGTTGACCATTGATTTTGGACTTGGACTTTTGGACAAAAATGTAAAATAATAATACTAATAAAAATAATAATAATAATAATAACAATAATAAAACAATAATAATGAAAATAATAAAAAATGAAAATTAATGATAATAAAAAAACTGAAATTAAAAGTAAAAATAAAAGATGATAAAAATAAAATTAATGAACGAAACAAAAATTGACATGAGGTATTTTAAAATACCTCCCTGCCGAAATTTCGTCTGAAACGACGAAAATTCTCGGCCTTTTAAAAAGTGCGTAAAATGAGACGATAAATAAAACGAGACGAAAACGGGTCAAAAAATGGGGTATGACAGATGCCCCTATTTAAGTTTCTTCGCTACGGAGATTAAAAGCGAAATTTTGATTCGACGGGTCGAAGAAACTTAAATACAGAGTACACCATTTTTTGACCAGTTTTGGACAGTAAAACAAGATGGATGCGATGCCATGTATGCAATGTTATGAATGCACGTGATGCAAGTATAAATGCAAAATGACAAAGATGACCTGATTGGGGATAAACAGAGACAAAGGGATACCCGAGTTCGTTAAAGAAACGGGATCCGACTCTGTTGGGGATAGTGTTCCACTGGGGAAAAAAGGTTAGCCGTTTGGGTTATTGCCGAACGGTTCACTGGGGAGAGTGGGCAATTAACCACGGGAACCAAAAAAGGGTAAAATGTCAGCTGTTCGGGTTAAATTCCGAACTGCCACTGACGACAAGGATGAATGCAAGGGTCAGCTGTTCGGGTGTTGCCGAACTGCCACTGACGACAAGAAATAAAATGTCAACTGTTCGGATTGAATTCCGAACTGCCATCGACGTCAAGAAATAAGATGTCAACTGTCGGTTTGTTCCGACCTGCCATTGACGACAAAGAAATATAAAATGTCAACTGTCGGTTGTTCCGACCTGCCATTGACGACAAGGAAATAAAAGATGTC